>MU785951.1:17514-52915 GCA_026770625.1 Nicotiana glauca
CGCCTAAGATACCTACCTTGAAGAACACGACAACCAAACAACGGACCCCTCCCCCCTCCCCCTGCTTTTCATTTTTCTTCAGCAGCATAGACCAAAAACAACGACCCCTCTGCCAACCATCCTTCATGCCGCCTTTTCCACCAGTTACTATAATAGCAGCGACAAACACACTCAAAGAAGGAACGGACAGAAGCAACTGAGGTCAAAATTATGCCATTCGAAAACTTCAATGGCGATTTGTTCCCAAAAGGTATTGAGGTCAAAAATTTGCTGCTGTTGATTGTTAAACTCGTTGTTGAGTTCAGTCTGATCTAGTTTGAATCATCGCTGAAGAGTCCATTTTATTTCATTGAGGTTCCCGGTCAGGTCTGTCCGTGTTTAACTTCATAGGCCTGAGTTTCTTTGTAAACGGGCAGCAGGTTCTTAAAAAAATCGAAAGTAATTCACGCCCTTTTATATGAATATTCTGGTTTGTTTTAAGCGTGTATGTGTTCTCAATTTTGGTTGATTTGCGTGCCAAGTGATTGTTTACCTAGAGCCGCTGTGTTGTTCGATGAAATTACTGTAAAGAACTCTGCTCTGAAATTTCTTGACAATGCAAAACCATTTCTAAGGACTTACTTTTCCCCGAGCTTATACAAAATGACAACAAAATGTAAAACAGTACCAAGGGAAAAGACGTCACCATTCATTTCCATGTTGATGTTCATTTATCAGCCAGTGCATCTTATTTGAATAGAATCATGTTCTGGAAATTGAATTTGAAGGCAAAGCTTGTTAAAGAGTGTGTCGGCAGTGGGCGAGGGAAAGAGATATGTGCTGGAATTGGATTCGAGTTCGACTGAGGTGAGGTTTATTGAGGCGTTCGAGTCCGAGTTTCCGATGCTAATTCAAGTTCCGTCGACGGTTCGTCACATTTTTGAGTTCAAAACAATGAACCGGCTATATTGAGGTTCACCTCTTTCATCATCTATTTCTTTATGCAAGCTTGGTATTAATTATTTATTTAATGATATGATCACTTTGATTTTGTAATTGATATCTGTGTTTTGAATTTGCTCGCTCGGCTATCTTCTCGTGTTTACTTGAATTGGTTATAGCTGAACGTGATTTTGTCACATTACAGATACCGGGTTGCTATTTATCAACTGAACTACGTCAACTTATATTAAAAAGGCTCGGGTGTGCATTTCATATGACCCTGCCATTATTTTGAATAATAATAATAAGATAAACATACCGGGGTACATTTCATGTGACCAGGTTCTAATTTCCAACAAGGTTAAATAGAACTTATCGTGAACAATGGGTGCATTTCATGTAGCGTGGCGTGCGACATGTTTTAAATAACCTTGAAATAATTCCTTAAATAAATAAAAGCGGTCTTAAAGTTAAAAATGTACATAGCTTTAAAAGTGTTTTAAAATCAGATAATTAGGCTAATAATAACAGTTGAGCGACCGTGCTAAAACTACAGAACTCGAAAATGCCTAACTCCTTCTCCCGGGTTAATATAATTCCTTACCCGGATTTCTATGTTTCACGGACTGCAAAACAGAGTCAATCTTTTCTCGATTCGGGATTTAAAGCCAGTGACTTGGGACACCATAAATTATCCCAAGTGACGACTCTGAACTGTAAATAATAATCTCGTTTCGGTTGTCACTTTAATTGGAAAAAACTCCCTTATACCATTTCTGAGTGTAGGAAAAAGGAGGTGTGACAGCTCTGGTGACTCTGTTGGGGAAAAGAACCCAGAACTTCTAGTTCAGGGTTCAGAAATCGAGCTTAGAATAATTGTTATAGTTGGTTTTTGTTTATTATCTGATTTTTACGTGTTTGAGCCTAATGTGCTAAATGTCGCTTTTTACCACTTTGCTATTGCTTGAATTGTATATAAACTGTTACAAAACCCTCTTCTCTCTGAGTCTTCTAAATTATCTGGGAAGTGTACACTTCGTGTGGCTTCTTTTCTGTTAGAGTCATATCCCAATTTTAGAACGAGGTACGGATAAATTGCAAAGTCGGTGATATTCTCGGTACGCTACCCCCCTCCCCCGGCTCGAGGGGTCCTCTCGGGTAAGCCAGGTCTAGAACAATACATCCAGATTTTAAACCTAGAATAACATAGCCTCATGCCGGATCCCTAGTAGGAACGCTTGTTGGCATCACGTGCATTTGACTTTGGGGACTCAACACAGGAGTTGAGTCCGTCTAGGACAGGTGTACCCAAATTAGAAGACCATCCTGATGCATCTTACGTGTTACTTGTATATTTGCTTGTTTTGGCTTGCATGTTGACTAGCTGCTAGAATAGGGAAAGAAAATGAAAAAAAAAGAAAAAAAAAGAAAAAAAGAATATCGAAAAATAAGAGAGAGAGAGAGAGAGAGAGAGAGAGAGAGAGAGAGAGAGAGAGAGAGAGGTATTTGAAATCCAAAACTCCGCAAAAATTTGAAAAAAAAAAGAATGAAAAAAAGCCAAAGTTTTCTCTGTTCCGTCAAAACTGGTCGAACAATGCGGGTCTGATTCTCATCGGATGTGAGATACGTAGGCAAACCTCATCGGTTCCGGCCCCCAATTTTTAAAAATCCAAAAAAAATATTTTCTTTCTTCTTTAGAAAAGTCTTTCTTTGAGACCCCAATTAAAAAAATAATCCAAAAATATTTTCTTTTAATTTCTTCCAAAAATACAAAAATATTTTCATTTATTCTCTACAAGTTTTTCTTTCGAAAATTGAAAAGAAAATTCAAGATTCAAAAATACTTTCTTTAGAAGCCTTTCTTTCACAATTTTAACATAAAAATCAAAGATATTTTCTTTTTTCTTTTGAAGTTTGTCTTTCGATATTAAAAAAAAAAAAGAATTCAAAATCAAACAAATATTTTCTTTCTTCTTTGTAAGTCTTTCTTTCGAAAATTTTAAAAAAAAATTTAAATTCAAAAAAAAGGTTAGTTTATTTACTTTATTCCTAATCTTCCCGAACTACGCAAGATCTGATTCATGTTCCCACATGATACGCAGACAACCCACATCAGGTTCGACCGAATGGTTAAAAAAACAAAAAAAAAGAAAAAAGAAAAAAGAACAAGAAATAAAAACAAAAAAAAAAGAGAAAGGAAAGAAACAAAAAAAAAAAAAAGAGAGAAAAGAGAAAAAAAAAGGAAAAATAAAGAGAGTGTTTATTCTAACATGCTTGTTGTTTTGAAATAAAAGCTAGTCAAAGGTTGTCGGTTTGTTGGTTTGCAATGGCGAGTTGCAAAAACAATCCAAGATCCCTCCGAAATAAAAGCATCTTCTCCACCAGTAAAACAAGCAACACTATTGTAGACCCAAAGTCACGAAAGGGCAACTAGGCAAGTTGGCGTCGGAAAATTAAAAATGGAGGCAAATGTGGGGTTGACTTTACCAGATTTAAGCAATGAGACATGGGCTGTTTGAGATGATTGTCAAAATTTGAGTGTTGAATCCAAAACAATCAAAATGGTCAAATGTCGTAGTAATGTTGATGTGCGAATGTATGGCTAATATGTCGCTTAGTAACTAGAAAGTCACTCCTCCTTTAGCCATGGTAGTTTATTTTGTCTTCTTTTCTTCTTCTTTTTGTATTATCCGACCCTGCTATCCTTCATTCAATAAAAACAACCAGTCCTTTTGTGTCCATTTTGTGCATAATTCTGTTCACGCTAGTTCTAGTGACATGACATGCATGCGAAATTTTTGGCTAGATCTTAGAAAACTGATTAAGTCTTGAATTGGTTAAGTGAGAAAGAGACACTTTTGAAGAGGAATAAAGACATGAAACATTTGGAAAATAAGCATGAGCCAAGTTTACATGGAATCAAAGCATTCATGCTCATGGAAGTTCAGGATCTCTACCTTTTAAATCATTAAGAAGATCAGGTTTAAGGATGATCAGATGGGTTGAAGTCTGTTTATCACTAAAAGATAGAAAGTATTTTTCAAAAGAAGATATATTCCATACGACTTGAAATTGATCAGTTTAGTGGCAAAATGCATCTTCTACATCAAGACAAAATCCAAGAAAAAGTCACCCAAATTGACAAGGGTCGCTCACAGCAAGGAAAATATTGCTCATATAGCTTTACACTTAAAAGACCTAGAAACCAACATGTCAACCAATGTCGTGATTGCGAAGAGATAATATATTTGGCATTCTCGAGGCTGGGAGACCCTTTTTCTGCTACCTAAACACTTTATACCCTTTGTAACCCCTTTTGAGCCTATGTTATTTTCTTTGACCACCCTCTTTTGGAATCAAGTTTAGAGTTAAAAGTCCAAAAAAAACAATGAAAGTCCATGCCCCGAGAATACAAACTGGGGCAGGTTGTATAAAGTTCAAGTGAAAAAATAAAAAAAAGGAAAAAAAATAACAGTCAAAGGTCCATATCCCTAGAAAATAAAAATTAGGGCAACTTGTTTTGAAAAAAAAGTGAAAAAGAAAAAATAAAGATGAAAAGTCAGGTCACATATTTGAACTACGTCAAACCTGATTCCTTTAAAAAAAGGATATGTAGGCAGCCTCACGGTTCGGTCCAACCAAATAAGAATTCAAAAAAAAAAAAAAATCCAAAAATATCCCTAATAGCTGAAATAAGGGCAGACTTTATTTCATTTTTGAAAGAGTCGATTCCAAGAGTTGTAAGACTACAACCCCCTCATTTTGAGTCTACTTTGAGCCTTATGTCGTCCCTTATTTCCAACCCTATCCAAATATCTTCCAAATAAAGACCTCCCGAGATACCTTCATGAATGCCAAGAGAAGCATGCAATGAGCAACAATTGTCACACGACATAGAACATTATCAAGTTGCTCAAGAAAGCAACAGAAAAAGGAAAAGAAATGAGAGAGTCTTGCTAGTGAAAACCTTCACGGGCACTGTACGGCGACGGTAAGCAGAGATGAATAAACGAGAGCGACTTATTGGTGAAACCCCTTCGGGGCACCACTAGTCGAAAGTGATTCATGAAGCTAATGCAAATAATTGGCACGAACAAGCCTGACTTCAGAGGTCATAAGAATGGTAAAAGGGAAGATTGGACTAGTTTGATAGATCAGGCCATTGAGTCCAAAATGCATGCCATGACCATTACGGATAGTTATTGAAAAATAAATAAAATAAAGAAAAGGAAAAAAAAACTCTTCCTTTTGTCCTTCAGACATGGGCATTTCTTGTTAATACTTGTTTCTTTGCAGCATTGTGTCCTTCATTCCGAGTCAGTCCTTGTCAAAACAAGCAAGAAAAGATTTCAAAATCTGCTACCAGCTTTTCAGTTGCACAAAGTAAATTTGGCCAGCACACTCAATTGTTACTGTCAACATGCTTTGAGGATTCATGCACATGCTTTCCCAAAAAGACTCTTGTGAGCCTACTTGGTGCAAGCAAAGACAACTGTTGATTCTCTCTGACAGACAAATTGCTTAAAAAGCAGGAAGTCATCCAAGATATAAAAAAAGATCACCTAAGCAAAGATCTCTAGTTGAGATAAGGCCGATTGAGCCACAAATACAAATGATACTGGGCGTGAAACAATTAGGGTTGATGCAACGCAAAAGTCTCTTGACACCGACTCAAGCTGATCAAGCAAAAGCCAAGCTGCTCAAGACTCAAGGCTACAAACTGACCACCACTTTCAAAACTGACAAATTTTTCTTTGTGTGAAACAGGAACAAAGTAGTGCAAGGAAAGTTGTACAAAAAAGAAAAAGAAAAAAACACACACACAAAAAAAGAGAAGAAAAGAAAAAAAGAGAAGAGCCGATAAAGGGAAGTTTCTCAAATCTTTACCTTTATTTGTCTTGCTATTGTGCATAAAATCTTGCCATTGATCTTCACATTTTTTTCTCCTCGGATAAAAAGTCCTAGTCTGATGGATTTTCCTCCCAAAAAAGGACCTAGTCTGATGAATTTTCTCCTAGGATCGAAATCTTAGTCTGATGAATCTTTCTGCTAAGATAGAAGACCTAGTTTGATGAACTTTCTCCTAGGATCAAAATCTTAGTTTGATGAATCTTTCTTCTAAGATTAAAACTTAGTCTAAGAATCTTTCTCCTAAAATAGAAAACCTAGTCTGATGAATCTTTCTCCTAGGATGAACATCTTAGTATGATGAATCTTTATCCAAAGATACCAAAAAAAGAGACCTAGTCTGATGAATCTTCTCCTAGGATCAAAATCTTAGTCCGATAAATCTTTCTCCTTAGATAAAAGACCTAGTATGATGAATTTTTTCCTAGGATAGAAATCTTAGTCTGATGAATCTTTCTCCTAAGATAACAAAAATGGACCTAGTCTGATGAACTTTCTCCTAGGATCAAAATCTTAGTCTGATGAATTTCTCTATGATCAAAATCTTAGTCTGATGAATTTTTCTCCTAAGATATAAGACCTAGTCTGATGAACTTTCTCCTAGGATAGAAATCTTAGTCTGATGAATCTTTCTCCTAAGATAACAAAAATAAAAAAAAGACCTAGTCTGATGAACTTTCTCCTAGGATCAAAATCTTAGTCTGATGAATTTTTCTCCTAAGAAAGAATGCCTAGTCTGATGAACTTTCTCCTAGGATAGTAGTCTTAGTCTGATGAATCTTTCTCTTAAGATACCAAAAAAGAAGTAGAAAAGAGACCTAGTATGATGAACTTTCTCCTAGGATCAAAATCTTAGTATGATGAATCTTTCTCCTAAGATAGAAAACCTAGTCCGATGAATTTTCTCCTAGGATAATATTTAAAAAAAATGGGAAGTCTGAATTTGAAAAAAAAAAGAAAAAAAAGAATAAAAAGAAAGAAGGGAAGTCTGGATTTGAAAAGAGAGGGTCAATTTTTTGTTTTCTTGAAATCAGGGGTCTCGCGTGGAGAATAGGGTCAGTTTTCACTTTAGTCAAGCATAGTTTATATATTTCCACAAGCTCAATCAATTTTAGGAGATGCACATCCTAGTCTAGCTTTTAGTTTACTCTAATCATTGCATCAATAGTATAAGTAGTTTACAATATTGTTAACATTTCACAAATATTCCTACTGCAAGCTGAGGCAGAAAAATTTCTTTTGTTTTGTCTGTTTTGTTGTAGAATCAGGCGCTCACCTGGAGAACAAGGGAAAACAACTCAAGTTTTAAGGGAAAACAGTTCAAGTTTCGAATAAAGACAATTCAAGTTTCAGCAATCATGCGCCCACCTGGAGAACAAGGGAAAACAATTTGAGTTTCAAGGGAAAGGAGTTCAAGTCTCAAAGGAAGACAATTCAAGTTAGAAGTAGCAGAAGCTCGCGTCAAGAAGGTGAGTCAACAGTCCGATATGATCAATAGAAGTAATCTCAGTCCAGAATAAAAAAAATAAAAAGAAAAAAGAAAAGAAAAAAAGGAAGTGAATCCAAAATGCAGAAGCTGAGACAAGAGGTGGATTGCTCAAGACATGACTGAAGTCACAAGCATGGTGTGTCCGGTTTTGATCCGAAAAGCTGAAGAAGAATGAACTAGCACCTGCAACTAGCAAGCGTTAAAGTTCAAATCCAAAGTCTGCATGAAGAACCATTCAAGACTCAAGATCAAGCTTCAGAAGACTTATAGATAGAAATCTTGTAACTCGTAGTTGACAGACTTAGCTAGTCTTTTTCATTTTTGATTTTTGATGTAATAACAGAACCGCGGACCGGAACCTCAGAGGAACGTCACCTTGACCGGCTCTCCACCTTAGTATACTCCATCATCTCACTCACTTCTGAACTACACGTGGCCTGAATTCTTTATTGGCAAGGATATGTAGGCAGCTCAGATACCAGGGCTCAGTCACATTCTCTTTCCTCTTAGTTTTTGGTCTCCTTAAATAAGGGTCGGGTAAAAAAACATGTCTAGTCGTTCTTTGTCTAAAAATAATTAGTATTTTCAATCAAAGAGGGGCAGCTGTAGACATGTAATTTTTGACCCTCCCCAAGATTTTTTATATTTTAGCATGTAAATATTTAATTTAGGCCTAATATAGCTATTTCAATAATTTTGACTCCTTTACTTTATTTTGTCACAAAAACTAAAAATTACAAAAAATAGGTTTGTTTTATTTCAATAATTATTTTCACTTAAGTAGGGTTAATTAATATTTTTGGTAATATTTCTATATGGATAGATTTTTAGTTAATTAAGCTAATTTTAAGCAAAATTAATCATAAAAAGCCTAAGTTTCTAGCCCATTCCTTAAGCTCAATACCCTTAACCCCAAATAATAACCTAGACCTAACCTAGAAAATAACACTAACACTCTAATACCCTAAGATCTGAAAAGGGGCACTACTCTAGAGCAAAAAGCTGTAGCGCCGCAAGAACAAAACCCCATCCCCCTCTCGTTCTTCTTTTTCTGGAATGTTTCAACACAAGACACAGACCAAAAACGCCTAAGATCCCTACCTGAAGAACGGATCAACCAAACAACGGACCCTCCCCCCATTTTTCATTTTTCTTCAGCAGCATAGATAAAAAACAACGATCCCTCCGCCAACCATCCTCCATCGCCGCTGTATCCACCAGCTGCTATAACAGAAACAATGAACACACTCAAAGAAGGAACAGACAGAAGCAACTGAGATCAAAATTATGCCATTCGAAAACTTCAATGGCTATCTGTTCCCAAAAGCTTTTGAGGTCGAAAATTTGCTGTTGTTGATTGTTGAACTCGTTGTTGAGTTTAGTCCGATCTGGTTTCAATCATCGCTGAAGAGTCGAGTTTATTTCGTTGAGGTTCCCGGTCGGGTCTGTCCGTGTTTAGCTTCATAGGCCTGAGTTTCTTTGTAAACGGGCAACATGTTGTTAAAAAATTCGAAAGTAATTCACGCCCATTTACATGAATATTCTGGTTTGTTTTAAGCGTGTATGTGTTCTCTGTTTTGGTTGATTTGCCTGCCAAGTCATTGTTTACCTAGAGCCGCCGTGTTGTTTGATGAAATTCATGTGAAGAACACTGCTCTGAATTTCTTGACAATGTAAAACCATTTCTAAGGACTTCCGTTTCCCCGAGCTTATACAAAATGACAACAAAATGTAAAACAGTACCAATGGAAAAGACGTCACCATTCATTTCCATGCTGATGTTTTTATCAGCCAGTGCATCTTATTTGAATTGAATCATGTTCTGGAAATTGAATTTGAAGGCAAATCTTGTTAAAGAGTGTGTCGGCAGTGCGCGCGGGAAAGAGATAGGTGCTAGAATTGGATTCGAGTTCGACTGAGGTGAGGTTTATTGAGGCATTAGAGTTCGAGTTTCCGGTGCTAATTCAAGTTCCGTCCACGGTTCGTCACATTTTTGAGTTCAAAACAATGAACCGGCTATCACCTCTTTCATCCTCTATTCGTTTTATGCAAGCTTGGTATTAATTATTTGTTTAATGATATGATCCCGTTGATTCTGTAATTGATCTCCGTGTTTTGAATTTGCTCGCTCGGTTATCTGCTCGTGTTTACTTTAATTAGTTATAGCTGAACGTAATTTTATCACATTATAGAAATCAGGTTGCTATTTATGAACTGAACTACGTCAACTTAGATTAAAAAGGCTCGGGTGTGCATTTCATATGACCCTGCCATTATTTTGAATAATAATAACAATAAGATAAACATATTACTAAAATCCGGGGTACATTTTATGTGAGCCGGTTCTAATTTCCAACAAGGTTAAATAGAACTTATCGTGAACCAAGGGTGCATTTCATGTAGCGTGGCGTGTGACATGTTTGAAATAACCTTGACATAATTCCTTAAATAAATAAAAGCGGACTTAAAGTTAAAATGCACATAGGTTTAAAAGTGTTTTAAAATCAGATAATTAGGCCAATAATAACAGTTGAGCGACCGTGCTAAAACTACGGAACTCGAGAATGCCTAACTCCTTCTCCCGGATTTATAGAATTCCTTACCCGGATTTCTGTGTTTCACGGACTGCAAAGCAGAGTCAATCTTTCCTCGATTCGGGATTTAAAACCGGTGACTTGGGACACCATAAATTATCCCAAGTGGCGACTCTGAACAGTAAATAATAATCCCGTTTCGATTGTCACTTTAATTGAAAAAAACTCCCTTATACCCCTTCCGGGTGTAGGAAAAAGGAGGTGTGACACATAACCATAGATACATCTATTATATTGCGTAGGTGAACAACCTACTCTCATGAGAGTGTGGTACATAATCCTGTCGAGGCGAGCGGCCTGATCCCATAATGTATGCGCACTGCTGAGGATCGAACGACATGAACCACATATTTATCTATTACACTGTCGAGGCGAACGACCCAATCCCATTAGAATAATAAGCTTGACGGGTCCTTGACTCCACTCATGAATATGCGTGCAAGTTATGAACTTTAAGGAAGCTTTTCGATGATGACGCACAATGGGGAGAAATTCTCAACAAGAGTACAATTATTCCAGGGCTAATTATGAAGCCCGCCAAATCTACAATGGCAAGTCTATCACTCTACGCAAGTCTAGTCTCAAGTCGTAATGCGAAATAAAGGAATTAAACGAGTAAAGATAACCCTATAGTACAAGTATAGCATGGTATGAACCTAAGTCTACCCGGACAATAACATGAATCTAACTACGTACGGACTCTCGTCACCTTATGCGTACGTAGCCCCCCCCCCTCTCCCAACAAGTAACATATATCAAATACATCATCTAGGGATAGTTTCCCCCTCAAAGAGTTAGAAAGGAGACTTACCTCGCTCCGAAGTTCCATAACTGTCTCCAACGCCACTCTAACATCTCAAACCGATGCCAGTCGCTCCAAAACTAGTCAAACAATGTGCAACCCAATGAAAATACACTCCAATACTCATAATAAATTAATTCATAACAATTACCAACTTCTCTCAAGAATTAATAAAATCAACCCTCGGGCCCACGTGCCCGGATTGCAAATTTTTTTGAAGATAAACTTTACTCATAACACCATGAACTCAAATATACAATTTATTCTCAATTCCATGCCCAAATTCGTGGTTAAAATCTAAAAATATTAATTACTAGGTTTCTTCCAATATCTCACAATTTCTACCAATTTCATGCTTGAATCTATATAGAACCATATATTTAACTCACAATATGAAGAAATCACTTACTCCATTATAGTTGATGAAGATGACACTCCAGAAGTGCTCCAAAATCGGCTTCCATGGGCAAAATGAGATGAAAATGGCCCAAACCCTAGTTTTAAAAGAATTCACTGTCCATCCCGATCTTCGCACCTGCAGAACAGTAGCCGCTTCTGCGGCTCCGCACCTGTGAATAATCCATCGCAGGTGCGGCTTCATCACAACCCAACAGCCCTCGCTTCTGCTTTCCTCAAGCGCTTCTGCGCTTGCGCACCTGCGCCTCCTTTTATGCTTCTGCGGCACATGCCTTCTTGGCCAACCTCCCCTTCTTCACTCCAACGGTCGCATTTGCGATCTCGTAGGTGCGGGAAATCCTTCGCACATGTGGCCTCTGCCTAGTTCACTCCCAGCCACTTCTACGGTCCACTTCCTTACTTCTGCCAGGCTGCTTCTGCGATGAATCTTCCGCAAAAGCAGTTACACCAGCAACCAGATTTTCCTGCTTCTCCTTAACTCCAAAAATCTATCCGTTAACCTTCCAGAATCCACCCGACGCCCCCGGGACCTCAACCAAACCTACCAACAAGTTCTAAAACACCATACGGACTTAGTCAAGCCTTAAAATTATACTCCCTCAGTTCCAATTTATGTGAACCTGTTTGACTGGGCACGGAGTTTAAGAAAAAAATGAAGATTTTTGGAATTTGTGGTCCTAAACAAGTCCAAATGGGGCCCAGAGTATTTGTGTGGCTATAAAAGCTTCTCATTAAGGATAGAGTTGTAAGTTTAAGCTAAATTGTTACCAAATTTAGAAAGAGTTCATTCTTTTTTGAAAGGATAAAAAAGAAAATAGGTTCATATAAACTGGAACAGAGGGAGTATTAAACAACATCGTAATTATGAATCGACGATTTAAATCCTTCTTTAACTTTTAAACTTCGACGAACGCATCAAAACCATACCAAAACATTCTGGAATGATGCCAAACTTTGCGCACAAGTCATGAATCACAATATAAATCTGTTCCAAGGCCTGGAATCCTAAACGGACGTCGATAACACCAATGTCCACCTCAAACCAAACTTAAGAAATTCTTAAACCTTCAAAATGCCAACCTTCCATAATAAACGTCGATATGCTCCCGGACAACCCGATACTCAACCCGAACAAAAGCCTAAGTCCGAAATCATCATACGAACCTGTTGGAACCTCCACATTCTGATTTCGAGATCGTTTACCCAAAAGTCAATCTTTAGTCAATTCTTCCAACTTAAAGCTTTCGAAATTAGATTTTTCCATCCGAACCTATCTGAACTTCCCGAAATCCAATTCCAACCATACGTACAAGTCATAATATGTTAAGTGAAGCTACTTAGGGCCTCAAACCGCCGAACGACGCGCTAGAGCTCAAAACGACCGATCGAATCGTTACAATGTTAATGAAAAAAGTTTGAAGCTTTGAACATTTGAAACTTACTGAATCGACTAATTCCCATTATCACTAAATGCTTCAATATATCTAATTATAAAGAATTCGAGCAGTCGTTCATTTTAGAGCCAATCAAGAAAAACTGGAGGAAGGTGACAGACAATGATGATATATGTTAGTAATACTTATTTGTGCGCTCACAAATTCAAGGAAAGATAATAGACTGATTATCCTTGGAATGAAAGAAATGGCAATATACGGAGTAATAACAAATAGGAACCGGAAGAAGGAGAAGATTCCTATTTCCTAACCGTGTTGCTTTTTCCGAAAAGACAAAAAACTTCTCTACGTAAGTTTTTACAATTGTCTTGTGGGGGGGCATTTTAGGAAAACAAAAGCTAGGAATATATACATAGTTTTTTTTTTCAATTGATTAGAGGGTTGGATTTCAACTTCTTATACCTCCTGTGTTCCTTTAATTGAAGAGAAGTTATCAAAATGGGACATTCTCTGGCTTTAACATCTACAACTCGTATCTGACATGGCATTATGAATCCTCCAACTGGGGCTTTACCTAGGGTAAGTAATACTCGTACATCTTTTCGAAGCTCATCTGGATTATTCAGAATTTAGGCTGCGAAAGAGATTTCAAGAAATTATTTTAAAATCTCATCACGGAGGGCACTAAAAAAGAGCAGCCCAGTGCACTAAGCAAGTGCCTGATCATAGTCTATCGTAGATAGCCTTACCATCACGGTGGGCACTATTTGGAGGTATACCATTGCTGGGTGTGGCTCAGACAATTTCCCTTTCTTTTGGTGCTTTAGGAGTCAATGATGTCATTGCTGCTGTAGTGTGCGTCTTAATTAGCGAGTATGTGACGCGGTGTCGTCCTAAAGTGACTTTTCCAATTGCTCTTTTGAACAACTTCAAGATAAGTTTTACTTATGGTCTGTTCATTGACGCTTTCAAACTTGCCAGCTGAACTAATTGCCTCAATTTTGCAGCAGTAAGTAAAGTTTTACCTAGTAGTTTCCTCCTATTGTTGTATATGTATCTCTTATAAAAGATCAACTCTCTTACTGATGGAAATTAAAGCATTATCTAATCAGGCACGGATCCAAAATTTAAACTTTATGAGTATGCAATGTCAGCAAACCCACTGACTGTTTGAGTTAGAGGGTCTAGTAGATCTCATAATACATATACAGGGTCTCGGTTTTGCCGAACCCGTAGCTTCTATAGTGCATTCGTCCAAGTCCTAATTGCTAATTGTGCTCCAATTACTGCAAAATAGTTCTACAACAACATCCTTTTCTTTTTGCTAATGAGCATCTGTGATTTTAGGAAAAAAGTATCAGAGTCGGGTCTTGAACTTTTATGTCTAAGTATCAATTGAGTAAAGTTAAGTCTACTGGTCAATAGAGTAGATAGGGTCCGACAAGATTTTGCTAAACTTGTGATCTTTCTCAGAGTGTACTGCATTGTTTGAGAAGCTGGAAGAACCTGCTTTTGATGTCCATTAGTTGTGTTAGTCTCACCCTCTGGAATCTCGCTTCGTAGGGAATATAAGACAGCTCCAAAACCTCAAGGCTTGACAATTTGTAAAAGAGAGCCATTGAAACCTTTATTTCTTAGAGTCAAAACTTGAATCCTGTTCAAGAAACCAACCGCGATGGTAGTTGTTCTAATCTGGTTTGATGCTTCCTTGTCATCGTTAATTAACCAGATCTTCTGGCATGGAAATAGTTGCCACTCATATCATGAGAAATAAGAAAAGAGAATTCTTTAGGAATTGTACTTGTAAGAACCATCACCCATACTTGAAACATCTATTTCACTTACTCTCTTGTGGCAAGCACTGCAACCAATGGCAAACTGGAATGGAAGTAGACCAATTATTCGGGGCACCTAGTGGGTCTTAAGTGATTTGAGCCTTCAGGGCAAATTGATCAGTGGTGATTTTGGTTGCTGCCATGGCTTACAAACCAGTTTCCCAAAGACTAATAGTTCAAGAAAAAGAGGTGCATGCTTCTCTCTGAGCATATCTCTGGTTTTTGAGTTGAGATTAATGAATATATCACTAACATACTGAAACACAAAGAGAGTGTATATGATTATAGGAGCTTTTATGTCATGCTGTCTTTGTTAGTGATAAGACAAATTTGTGTTGCAAGTGACAGAAACTATTGAAAATTGAAATAAATAAACTTTCTGATCTGTTAAGAGTCATATTGGAGGATTAACAAATGTATGAAACCTAAGCCAAATGAACTTTTTTATGCTTGTTACTAACTGCTACTTGGTCCAGTCAATATTGAATTTTTACTGGAAATTACTTTCTTTTTGGAGTCACTGGATTTTAGTTGCCAAGTGTTAGTGATTGGGCGGGTGATATAAGTACTTGGTAAAGGAGTTTTCAGTCTTTTAGTTTTTTTTCACCCATTAGGATCCACCTTAAATATTTGGGTTTTAAGTCTCAATTTCACTTGTGACTTGTGAGTGAGTGGAAAATCTGGACTGTATTTATGCTTTGAATCTGCAGTCAAGTTGTTAATTGGAACAAATTCATTCAACTTGGTAACCAAAAGAGCCTATAGCTTGTAGTTAAATATTTTGCACTGCTTTTCATCGACTCTTAAAGTGATTCTACATAATAATGATCATCAATATTATACAAGGCATTCTTCCACGCCAACTTCAGTACACACCTTATACATTAAAGGGCACACGCGCGTGCACACAATTCACACTCAAACCATAAACACGCACAAGAGAAAAGCACAATAAACAATAACAGTCCAAATCTTGGACCACATGTTGGTTGTCATCTCATATTGGTGTCACCAGTAGGAAAAGGTGGCACTACCTGTTCAAAATTTTAAAGGGGATCAAACTTGAGTTGGCTGATTCTTTATGGATAGGAATGCAAAAATATACTAATAGTAACAGAGACTTGAGTTATTTTCATACTTTTCCTTTGATAAATGAAACTCTTACTTTTTTGAACTTTAAATTTCTTTCTTAGTTTCATTGGATTTTGTTTTCCTTTTGTTTTGCCATCTTAAATTAAGACTCTTAAAAAAGTTGTCTTTCAATTCAGTTCTCTCTTTGTTTTTTCTTTTACTTCAAGGGGATATGTTTGTATGGAAAAAAATGGTTCATTTCTATATTTAGATACGGTATAGACAAGAAAAGAATCATTTCTATCCAGATGACATGACAATATCGATGAAAAAGCTGGATACTTACCATCACATAAACCTTACTACATTATTTGCGAAGAAATTCCAGCTTGATCTTCATGATATTTGACAGGACATCTTTCATGTTCAGCCTCTCATAGGAGATTCAGCAGTGCAATTCAAAGCCAACTCCAAAATAGAGGGGACACATTGCAACTTTTTCTTGAAATCAATCTCTTCTGGATCCAATAAGGTGGCATCAACAATATCCTCTGGTATTGCAGGTATTGAATTACAGACCCAATTCCTCATGCTCAAATTTTCTTGAAACATTTCATCATATGGCTTTTTCCTTGTGAATGTTTCCATGAGTATTATGTCGTAGCCGTGCACATCGCATCTTCTCGAAACTAATCCTACTGATCCAATGTTGCTAGAGTAAATTAGTTTCTTAATAGACTACATAAATAAACGAAAGTAATATCTTTATATTTGAAAGATATTAAAAAAAATTAAATCTATCTTGAGTAGGATAATTTAAAAAAGAAAAAAAGCTGAAGGCAGAACTGGAATGAACCAAGAGTAAGACAATCAAATGAAACGATAAGACTGCAAGTTTCTTTTTCTTTATCGTTGTAGATGCATGAATATAGAGTTTGACATTGTCATATTTCCATGTTCTCAATACCTTTTTTATGCAAAATCTGTGATATGTTACAGTAAAACGGGCAAATAACATATCAGTACTGTTTGGCAAGGAAAAAAAAGGTGTTACAAGTCTAGTACTTTTAAGCCAAAATAAGCCAAAAGCTATAAGTTGGGCATATATTATTTACTACTATGTTATTTCAATAAATTACTTATATTCATTTAAACTAATTTATCTACTCAATTTAGAACTTAAAAATGAATTGAAAGATATAATAATTTGTATCGGAAATGAAAAATCTTGCAATAATCTATTTTTAATATTAACAACTTTAATGGCATTTTCAGTCATTTTAATAGAAAAAAAATTCTTATAAGCACTTCTTTAACAAACACATAAATTGTTTGTTTCAGTTTCAGTTTCAACACTTATATCTAACCGTATAATTTCTTATTCATAAAATCAGTTTTAGTACTTAAAAAATATTTTCCTACAATTGGTGCTTAAAAGCTACATTCCTATTTTAGCCAAGCAAAATGGCCTACGTATTTCGATGTTTTCAATATCATTTTTTCATAAATCTGTGATATATTAGACAAAACAAGAAAACAAAAGATTATGTACTACTATTTAACACAATAACACTTTATAATAAAAGACCAAAAAGAAAGTTACCTGGTGCAATATAGCCCATCGTTGCTAGTGTGTTAGTATGAGCAATAGATTTCCCTTCTCCTAATAACTTGGTCAGGCCAAAATCACTCACGTGCCCAACCAGCCTTTGATCTGGCAAGACATTACTAGGCTTCAAGTCGCTATGTACAACGACTGTTGCATAACCACGATGGAGATATTCCAAAGTTGATGCAACATTGATCATTATGTGTAATCTTTGGATCATATTCAAGTAGTAATCATCAGAATGCAACCATTGCTATAGGCTTCCATTGGGCATGTACTCTACAAGTAATGCTTTCAAATCCATGTTACTACAACTGCTGATAACTTTGGTAAGATTTCTATGGCGAAGGTTGCGTAAAACTTCACATTCAATATCAAAACTCTTGAATACACCTTCAATCTATAAATTAAACACTTTGATTTCGAAAACCATCTCATTCGCAAAGATGCCCTTGTAAACAGAACCGAAACCTCCACGCCCTAGCAAGTTGCATTGGTCGAACCCTTGAGTTCCCCTTTCGATTTCAATGTTTGAAATCCGAGCTAGTATCGTTGTTGCAGGTAAGGATTCGACTTGGGTTGGAACATTATTTCTACGTCTTCTGAACATGAATATGAACACAACAATTGAGCCAAGTCCCATTAATGAAACCACCAATGGGACATGTACAATCAGAATGCTTCTCCATGAGTGATGAACAGACCTAGCCTTACAAGTTCGGAAAAGGAAACCACCACATAACTCTTCATTTCCCATAAAAAATTGAGAGGTTGAAATTGAGAAAAGGTCCTTTACTTGGGATTTCACCTTCTAATCTATTGAATGATACATTGAAATCCTTCAGATACCGAAGTGTCTCTAATGATTTCGGAATCATACCTGAAAGAATGTTATTGGATAGATTCTCCAATTCCAAACTTATCATTTTTCCAAGTGACTCAGGAATAAATCCTTGCAACTCATTGAAAGCCAAAGAAAGATAAATTAGTTTCTGCAAGCCTCCGACCGTGGTTGGAATACTTCTTGAAAGGTGATTCCTTGAAAAATCTACTAATGTTATGGCATCCAAATTTCCAAAATATGGAGGTAAAGAACCAACCAAATAATTATTTGACAAGTCAAGCACTAGAAGATCTTTGAGGCTCCATAGACTCATGAGTATGTTAGTGAGCCTATTTGAATTTAGGTAAATATTTTTCAAAGAGGTAGTGTTGCCAATACAATATAGTATTGGACCCGATATTTGATTATATGACAAACTAATAAAGCCCAATTCCGGCAATTTGCAAAGGCACTTTGGGGAAGGGTTTAGTTGTAACTACTCGATCGGTCATTTTGAGCTATAACACACCGTTCAATAGTTTGAGGCTATGAGCAGCTTCAATTTAGGTATTATGACTTGTACGCATGGTCGGAACTGAATTTAGGGGAGTTCGGAGATTTGCAAAGGCACTCTGAGGAAGGGTCCAATTGTAACGACCCGATCGGTCGTTTTGAGCTCTAGTGCATTGTTCAGTAGTTTGAGGCCATGAGCAGCTTCAATTCAGGTATTATGACTTGTACGCATGGTCAAAACTGAATTTCGGGGAGTTCGGAGTTGATTTGCAAAGAGAATTCTCTTTTCGGAAGCTTTAAGTTGAAAGAATCAGCTAAGATTGAATTTTTGAGTAAACGAGCTCGGAATCGGGATTTAAAAGTTCCAGTAGGTTCGTATGATGATTCAGACTTGGGCATATGTCCAGATCGGGTTTTGGAAGACCTGGGAACGTTTTGGAGCCTATTGTAGAAGTTAGCATTTTTGAGGAATTTCATAAGTTTAGGTTGAAGTGCATTTCAGTGTTATCAATGTCTGTTTGGGGTTCCAAGTCTGGGAATAGTTATGTATGGTGATTCTAGTGTTGGGAGCACGATCAAAAGTGAATTCGGAGGTCCGTGGGTCATTTTGGAGTCATTTGGCTAAAGATAGAAACTTGATGTTTTTTGAGAAGTTTGATCGGAAGTGGATTTTTTGATATCGAGGTCAGATTCCGATTTCGGAAGTTGGAGTAGGTCCGTAATGTCAAATATGATTTGTGTGCAACATTTGAGGTCAATCGGACGTGATTTGATAGGTTTAGGCATCGAATCTAGAAGTTCGAAATCCTAAAGTTCATTAAGCTTGGATTGGAGGTCGATTCATGATTTTAGCGTTTTTGATATGATTTGAGGCCTCGAGCAAGTCCGTAATGTGTTTTGGGACTGGTTGGTGTGATTGGACGGGGTCCTAGGGTCTCGGCTGGATTTTGGATAGTTAACGGATTGAAAATAGAATTTGGAGAAGGGCTGAAGCAGCTGGTATCTGGTGTAACCGCACCTACACTGTTTTGGTCGCAGGTGCGGAGCCGCACAAACGACTAAGAGGGACGCAGATGCGGTGCTGGGCTAGAAGAGAAGAGACCGCAAATGCGATCATGTAGCCGCAGAAGCAAGACCGCACCTGCGGTGGTTGAGGCACAGAAGCAGAAAGGGCAGCCTGGTGAGAAACCACAGAAGCGGGTAGTGGGTCGCACCTGCGGAGCTGCAGAAGCGGTTAAGTGACCACAGGTGCAAAAATGTTGGAGGCAGTAAGGTTCTTTTAAATCGGGGGTTGGGTTTATTTCAACTCCATTTCTTCCATTGGAGCCGATTTTGGAGCAACCTTGAGGCGCCATTTTCACCATCAAACATGAAGTAAGTTAATTCCACCTCTTATGAGTTAAATACATAGTTTTGTTACGGATTTAAGCATTAAAATTGGTAGAAACTTAGGGTTTGAGGGAAAACCTAGAAAATTGATATTCTTGGATTTTGACCACGACTTTGGGTATGCAATTGAGAGTAAATTGTATATTTGAGTTCGTGAGGTTGTGGGTAAATTTTATTTTCGAAAATTTCGGAATCCAAGCACATGGGCTCGAAGGCGATTTTGTCAACTTTTCGATCGGGGTAAGGAATTGTTATAAATTGGATTAATATGAGTAGTTGATCAGATATTAATGGATTTGCATAATTATTGGCTAGTTTTGGAGCATTTAGCATCGATGCGAGTCTTCTAAAGGGCGTGGAATGACGGTTATGGATCTTCGGAGCGAGTTAAGTCTCCTTTCTAACCTTGTATGAGGGAATTGCCCCCATAGGTGAGTTAATTGGTTATGTTCTCCTATTTGTGGGGGCTACATACGCATGAGGTGACGAGAGTCCGTGCATGGCTACTATTATGCTTAAGTCCAGGTAGTTTAGGGCCCAAAAGCATGCTTACTTGTAATACTTGCAACCTTGTTGACAAACTCAAAAATGCTTAAAACATATCGTACGTGTAAAAGAATTTCTAGAAGGCTAGATATCATTTCTTGACTTTTAAAAGAGAAACTTGCCTTTTCTTGAATATTTGCTCCTTGATGAATCATCGATTTGACTGTTTGAATGTGTTTATCTATTGTGGAATGGGCCGAACGCCTCAGTAGATTAAATAGATGCTTCTATGGTTCGCGCCATTCGACCCTCTGGCAGTGCACAATTTAAATATTATCGGATCTGGCCGTACGACCTTGGCATAATTTGTGCATGCTTGTATCGCTTGCCTTGAAACTTATTGAAGTTTATATTGTTTCTTCTCAGTTTGAGAATACATGTAAAAATGATGAAAATAAAAGGATTTTGGAATTTCATATAATCGAAAGAATTGTTTACTCGCTTCACTCCATTGAATTATAACCAAGTTTATGAAAATCCTCAATTATTATATTATGTGTACCATTACTGGACCACTAGTAAGTGTCAAAGTCGACCTCTCGTCTCTACTTCTTCGAGATTAGACGGGATACTTACTGAGTACACATTATTTTCGTACTCATGCTACACTTGCTGTACATTTTTGTTGCACGGGCACATGCACCTCTAGTAGCATACTAGGCGTAGCAACATGGATGATACGAGGACTAGGTGAGTTGCATTTCTCGAGGCGACCCGCAGCTAGTATAGTCTCTTTCAGCGTATTGTATTTACTTTCTGTCCAATTTGTATCCCGGACATTTATTGTACTTCATTTGATTCCTTAGTAATTGCTCGTGCACTTGTGACACCGGGTTCTGGGATGACTATGGGGTAAATTGTATCGACTTCATGACATTTATATTTAATTCGAAATGATATCTCTTACTAGTAAAATTGAAGGAAAATTAGAGTTTTCAAAATTATTTAAATGAGAATTTAATTAAGTATTTATGGTTGGCTTGCCCGACAATGGTGTTCGGCGCCATCACAACCCTCAGTGGATTTTTGGGTCGTGACAACATGGTATCAGAGCACTATGTTCCCTTAGGTCTCACGAGTCAGGATCAAGTTTAGTAGAGTCTCGCGGATTGGTACGGAGACGTCTGTACTTATCTTCAGGAGGCTAGTAGGAGTACTTTCCTTATTGATTCCTATCATGCAGTTTGATTCCTTTGAGGGTTATGACTTTATACATTCCTATTCAATCTTATGCAACCTGGAGCGCTTATTATAAATCAATAATTGAGAAATTTTAAAGGTACTACAGAGGTGGTACAAGATTCTTCTGCCGACGTAGTTGATTTGACTATTGTCGTCGCCTTGTGGAAGGATATTCTAATATTTCAGCTCAGTACTTGTACTTCTGAGAGCTCTGAGGCTAGGCACAAGTTGCCATGATGCTTATGAACGATTGTCGCATAATATTGATGTGATGGTAGGGTGCTTGCCTACGTGTCGGGGCAGTGAACGACTTGAAGGGAGGTCTACTCAGTGCATGATTTAGAGATTCGATATTTTATTCCCGGCGGGGAAAAAGCAATCGGGATAAGAATGTTCAGATTTGGGTTGATGGAGTAATGAGGCTTGGTATGTTCGAGCGTGTTGGAGTTTTCATCTGTGATGAGATGTCATTGTCCTTGTTAGGTGTACTAAGTTCGCCCTTAGGGAAGGATATTGTAAGGTGGTATTGGGGAAGCGGCTGTCAGAGATCGCAGGGTGATGTGGTTCAGGATTGAATGTGTATTTCTAATACTGACGACTCAAAAAATATGATCTTCATAAAGGTTTAAAAGTGAGTAGCGGTCTATTGGTTCAAATGCTACCGAGGTAGATTTCAATCTAAGGCATTAGCTGAGCAGCAAAGGACGAGGAATGACGTGTGGGAAGTGTCATGCGGGGGTTAAACTTCCAGAAGGCCGGGTGTAAGAAGTGGAGGTCAAGTAGTTTCTTAAAGAAGCGAGTCTGCCCAAAAGCGAGAGAGTGGCAGAGCAGTATGTGGATTCAGTGGCTGGGTCTACAGACTTAATTTGAAATATTGGCTATTATACGTCGGGAGATTTGATATGACAAAAATGGTTTGTTTGATATGAAGGAGGATATAACATAACTTTGAATTAGAAGATATTGTCGCGCATTTAGTTGATATCCATAAGAAGTGAACAAACTAGTATAGTTGGTAAATGAGCACGAGATCAGGATGGGTTATTGATAACGTAGTGATTGTACCCCGTGCAACAATGTTGGAAGACGTCGGCATGTACTTTCCACAGTTTAGTTATCTCATGTGAGTAGGTCAGCAGTAGCGTGGTTGGCGAAGCTCCTGCGAAGGATTTTACTGACTATCTAGTAAGAGGTCGAATATGCGAGTGTTGCTAGAGATTCAAAGTGTTCATGAAACACTAATAGAAGGATTTCAAGGAATCCAACGGTTTGATTGCGCAAGGTCGTGTCAATAAGAGATTAAGAATCATGGTGGGTTCCAGAGTTGTGTAATAGTGGCTTCAAGCTAAGTGGGAGAGTCCCACCGCCTACGATTGGGCTGCATGGTTATCTACTTGTGAGGTTCGGATTATCAGCGTATCGATGAGTTACTACAACTAAGAGAAAAGGGTAATTTGAACAAAGGAATTGATAAATGTGTGCTATAGTCGACCTTATTGACTCATGTTCATACTTTGGGAAGATTCAAGATTTATGCTTTGTATATAGGTGATTTACAAGGGGAGTGATTCAGTCGAGTGCTTCATTGAGATGGTTGTTCGTATGCCAGTGGAGCCTTGGAGTTGATTATATTCGGGACCAAGCCAAAATAGGTGACTCTCAACAACGGTCCTAGTGGATTGAAAGAGGTAAAATGTGGTGCCTAATGATTTCGAGCTTATAGGCATAGTTAAGAATCAAGCTTTGTAGCAGCTTATGAGAAGGTGCCCAGAATGTTCTATAATGTTTTGACTTGTAGTGTAGCAATTGTGAGGTATGAAATGGTTTGTGGGATTTAAGACAACATGGTCTCATGATTCAAGGTCACTCGGGATGAGTGCGGATGAAGTGTATTATGTGTTGAATGGCGTTATTATTTCTAATGCAATCAAGGATAAATTGGAAGAAAATAGACTGATTAGCCATTGTTGAATTGGCATATTAGTGGTAGTAATCAGTTCCTTCAGTGTGATCAAATTATGCAAGTGATTTGTGACGGTACATATGAGGCTTGTCGGCCACCGTAATTGATGTTATTCAGAAGTATTCTACTGTTATGGCCTGTCATGTGTAGGTGGGTCCCGGAAGGGCTATGGTGTCTTATAGACCGTATGGCCAAGCTGCAAAAATCAGCTTATTTTGAAAATTGTTTTTTTTCAAAAGTGCTTTTTGTGAGAAACAGTTTGTGTTTGGCTAATTTGTTTGAAAAACACTTCTGAGCAACAATTAGTGTTTGGCCAAGCTTTAAAAAACTGCTTCGAAGTGTATTTTTCTCAAAAGTGCTTCTCAAAAAAGTACTTTTGGAGAGAAACTACTTTTTTCTGCTTCTCTGAAACTGCTTCTGCTTCTCCTCAAAAAGCACTTTCTTTCTTTCCAGAAGCTTGGCCAAACACCTCAATTTTTGGCCAAACATGCTATTAGACCACCACTTGGAGATTGGCATATTCTATGGTTATGAGAACTTACTTGTGTGTTGCTATGGTTCTTCTGAAGTGAGTTAAGTGAAAAGTTTTTATATGATGAAGTGTTAATCTATTAGTGGTTCCGGAGTTATGATGAAAATTGTGTTCTATCGTATATTGGCATGTAGGGTGTAGTGAGTGGTATGGAATTTGAAGTGAGGATCAAGGTTGCAGTTCGGTGTTAGCAAGGATGTCACAAGCTCGCATGAGCAGGAAAGGAGTTTCGATGTTTAAAGTAAGTTGGTATTGTCTCCAACATCACCTAAGATCGGTGTTTTGTGAAAAGGCTTTGCATCCTGGTTAAGGATCCTTGATCGTTTTTCAGCGCTAGTGCGGCCGGTGGTTTGGAGGTACAGACTTGTTATCTGTTATGGAAGGTTGTGGGAGCGTGCCTACGAGAAGGTTGTATAAGTGTGGTATGTAGCCACTTGATTGATTGAAGAGTCGAACCAAGTATGAAGATTGTAGTGATTTTGTTAAATTGAGAATTGGTTCTTGGAGGGCACTCGGTTTATTGGGTTATGGACTATGGAGGATTACTCTGGTTATGATGGTTGTCCTTATGTGTTATGAGTAAGACGTGGGTGATTATGGACCTTTGAAAAATTATTAGACTAGTTCAGTGCGATCAGAATAAGCTTGAGGTATGTGGATGGAATTAAATATGAATATGGGCTCTATATCTGGCCAGATGTGTTCATTTCAACAATGCGCTCCTTATGGAAGAGTAGTCGGGGTGTTATTTCGTCGTCAGCTATTTCATGTAATGATATATTGCGCTGTGTGAGTTGTAAGACGGCTTGGTGAATTTCTTATGTGTTGAGGTTCTGCGTAGCAATGATGTTATGTGAGTAGGATGGCTCTTTAGTTTCATAACATATATGACACCTCATTTGTGCTTGAGTTTGTTTGCTTATGGCGCTATATGTCTCCCCAGGGATAGTATTATGCACTTAGTGTGCTTGTGACCGATATTCGATATTTTTTTGTAATGAGCAATTTAGCTCGATGTGTATCTCCTTATGTGAGTTATATGTGCGGATCAGGTTACACGCCGTAACAGTGTGATGTTGAGTACAATTTCCTATATCTGTTTTTATGTGTTTTGTTTCCAATTTCTCTGAGGAAAACTCGTATTAGCAGCGTGAGTTGAGTAGTCCCTTCCAGAGTTCGGTTTCCTTATGTATCATGTTCCAATTGGTAGCCTAGTGGCATATTATAGTAGCATATGAGACCTTTGATCATATCTGGGATGGCTTAGTGCCTGAGCAGTTCGTATTGGGTAAGGCGAGATCATTGGATTTAGGATTAGTGCAATCTGATTGTATGAAGTATATTAAGGAGCTAAGACCATTATTTGGTTCAGAATGAGGTGATGATTATTGTCAGGAGTATAGACCCAATAATTTGTTGATTCGACAGTTGGTTATGAATTTCTGGACATCTTTTCCGCCGTAGAGGTATTGTAAGAGTTAGAGCAAGACCTATGAACGTCATGAGGTGCAATGGGAGCATCAGATTCGTGCAATTTCGACTAATTTGATCAGAGAATGTCATTGTGGTCCTGTGAGTAAAGTGCTGCAAGGTGTGAATTCAGTTAAAGTATGCAATCATGTTTGGTGATGCGTGTAGTGATTGGTATGGTTAGCGTATGTTGGAACATGCCTGGCAGAGAATTCTGAAAGTTGGAATTGGGCTCTAAAGCTTATTTGCTTAACTGAAAAAGGATATCTTCAGATTGATCGAGCTAGGGTGCCTAGCTGAGTTGTGGTAGCACGGGTAGGTGCACGAGGTGTTTAACTGTGATTTCAAGCAACTCCAGCGTAGTTCTTAGCGTGTTCGAGAACGAACGTATGTTTAAGTGTGATAGAATGTAATGACTTGACCAGTCGTTTTGAGCTCTAGCGCGCCGTTCAACAGTTTGAGGCCATGAGCATCTTCAATTCATGTATTATGACTTGTACTCATGGTCGGAATTGAATTTCGGGGAGTTCAGAGATGATTTGGAAAGAGAATTCTCATTTCGAAAGCTTTAAGTTGAAAGAATTAGCTAAGATTTAATTTTTGAGTAAACAACCTCGGAATCGGGATTCAAATGTTCCAACAAGTTCGTATAATGATTTCGGACTTAGGCGTATGTCCGGATTAATTTGGCTAAAGATAGAAACTTGAAAGTTTTTTAGAAGTTTGACTGGAAGTGGAATTTTTGGTATCGTGGTCGAATTTCAATTCCGGAAGTTGGAGTATATCCGTAATGTCAAATATGACTTGTGTGCAAAATTTGAGGTCAATCGGATGTGATTTGATAGGTTTCTGCATTGAATGTAGAAGTTGGAAATCCTAAAGTTCATTAAGCTTGGATTGGAGGTCGATTCATGATTTTACCGATGTTTGATATGACTTGAGGCCTCGAGCAAGTCGTAATGTATTTTGGGACTGGTTTGTGTGATTAGACGGGGTCTCGGGGGCCTCCGGTGGATTCCGGATAGTTAACAGATCAAAAATGGAATTTGGAGAAGGGTTGAAGTAGCTGGTATCTGGTGTAACCGCACCTGCGAGGTTTTGGCCGCAGAAGAGACCAAGAGGGATGCAGATGTGGTGCTGGGCCAAAAGAGAAGAGATCACATATGCGGTCATGTAGCCGCAGAAGCGAGATTGCACCTGCGATGGTTAAGGCGCAGAAGCGGAAAGGGAAGCCTGGTGAGAAAACGCAGAAGCGGGTAGTGGGTTGCACCTGCGGAACCGCAGAGGTGATCAAGTGACCGCAGGTGCGGAAATGCTGGTGGCAGTAAGGTTCTTTTAAATAGGGGGTTGGGTTCATTTTAACCCCATTTCTTCCATTAGAGACGATTTTGGAGCAACCTTGAGGTGCCATTTTTACCATCCAACATGAGGTAAGTTAATTCCACCCCTTGTGAGTTAAATACATGGTTTTGTTACGGATTTGAGCATGAAAATTGGTAGAAACTTGGTGTTTGAGGGAAAACCTAGAAAATTGATATTTTTGGACTTTGACCACGATTTTGGGTATGAAATTGAGAGTAATTTTTATGTTTGAGTTCGTGAGATTGTGGGTAAATTTTATCTTCAAAAATTTCAAAATCCGGGCACGTGGGCCCGAGGGCAATTTTGTCAACTTTTCGATCAGGGTTAGGAATTGTTATAAATTGGATTAATATGAGTAGTTGATCGTATATTAATGGATTTGCATAATTATTGGCTAGTTTTGGAGCATTTAGCATCTATGCGAGTCTTTAGAAGGGCGTGGAATGCCGGTTTTGGATCTTCGGAGCGAGGTGAGCCTCCTTTCGAACCTTGTAAGAGGGAATTGTCTCCATAGGTGAGTTAATTGGTTATGTTCTCCTATTTGTGGGGGCTATGTACGCACGAGATGACGAGAGTCCGTGCGTAGCTACTATTATGCTTAAGTCCGGGTAATTTAGGGCCCAAAAGCATGCTTACTTGTAATACTTGCAACCTTGTTGACAAACTAAAAAATGCTTAAAACATATCGAACGTCTAAAAGAATTTCTAGAAAGCTAGACATCATTTCTTGACTTTTAAAAGAGAAACTTGTCTTTTCCTAAATATTTTCTCCTTGATAAATTATTGATTTGACTGTTTGAATGTGTTTATCTATTATGGAACGGGCCGAACGTCTTGGTAGATTAAATAGTTGCATCTATGGTTCGCGCCATTTGAACCTCTGGCAGTGCACAGTTTAAATATGGTTGGATCGGGCCGTACGACCTCGGCATGATTTGCGCATGCTTGTATCGCTTGCCTTGAAACTTATTGAAGTTGATATTGTTTCTTCTTGGTTTGAGAATACATGTAAAAATGCTGAAAATAAAATGATTTGGAAATTTCCTGTAAAAGACTTTACTCGCTTTAGTCTATTGAATTATAACCATGTTTATAAAAATCCTCGATTATTATATTATTGTGTACCATTACTGGACCACTAGTAAGTGTCGAAGTCGACCTGTCGTTTCTACTTTTTCGGGATTAGACGGGATACTTACTGAGTACACGTTACTTTCGTACTCATGCTACACTTGCTGTGCATTTTTGTTGCAGAGGCACACGTACCTCTAGTGGCATACTAGGCGTAGCAGCATGGATGATACGGGGACTAGGTGAGCTGCATTTCTCGAGGCGACCCATAGCTAGTATAGTCTCTTTCAGCGTATTGTATTTACTTTCTGTCCAATTTGTATCCCGGACGTTTATTGTACTTCATTTGATTCCTTAGTAATTGCTTATGTACTTGTGACATCGGGTTCTGGGATGACTATGGGGTAAATTGTATCGACTTCATGACATTTATATTTAATTCGAAATGAGTATCTCTTACTAGTAAAATTGAAGGAAAATCAGAGTTTTTAAAATTATTTAAATGAGAATTTAATTAAGTATTTATGGTTGGCTTGCCTGATAGGGGTGTCCGGCGCTCTCACGACCCTTAGTGGATTTTTGGATCGTGACACTAGTTAACCTATTTTGATCAAGAGTTAAAACTTGAAGATTCTGTAAATCACATAATGTTCTTGGGCAATGATCCAGTCAAGTCATTGCCGAATAGGGACAAAGTGTTTAAGTTACTTAAATTACCAATTCTTAATGGTATCCGTCCACTAATTTCAGAATAATATAAACTAAATCGTTCAAGAGAAGTGGAGAGATTGCTAATTGAATCTGGAAGAACACCATTAAGAGGATTATGCGATATCGCTATCTCTTTCAAAGATGTGCAGTTCGCCAAAGAAGTTAAGATACTTAGGTGTGGAGATGATAAGTGATTTCTGAACAACCTCAAATGTTCAAGCCGTCTCAAATCCCCCAAAGAGTTAGGAATCGGGCCACTGAATTTGTTATCATAAAGATGTAATTCCCTTAGATTTGAAGAATTGGAGATTGAGCTGGGTATAACTCTATATATGCTATTATTACCTAGATGCAGACAATGTAGATTTGTTTGCCAGTAGGTTGAAGCAGATGGAAGACTACCCGAAAGGTTATTGGATGCAAGTGACATCCTTCTTAGCGTAGAGATATTAAAGAGCTCTTCCGGTATGGAACCACTTAATTTATTATATTGCAAATAAAGTGTCTCCAACTTGTGAAGCTTCCCAATCTCTCCGGGTATAACGCCTGCAACATATATCATGCATAGAGACTAGGGGTGGCAAATGGGCGGGTTGGGTTAATTTGGACGGGCCAAGATGAGTTAGATCAATAAATGGGTCATTGGCCAACCCAGCCCAAAGTGTAGTTGGGCTAAGATAAGCTGGGTCAAGATGGGCTAAACAATGGGTCATAACCCAACTCGCCAAACTTGAACCATGCTCATCTTGCATAAAAAACCTTTTACCTTAAAATGTGTAAGTTGAAAAATATTTTGCGGGTGGGGGTAGGGTTTGGGCTGGTGGGTGGTGCAGAAAAATAAAAAAACAAAAAAAAAGTAAAAAAAAAAAATTTGAAGGGGTTTGCGCAGTGGGTGGGGGTAGGGTGTAGCGTGGTGCATAAAAACAAAACAAAACAAAAAGCTGAAAATACCAAAAAAAACGTACTCCCTCCGTTCCAATTTATGTGAACTTGTTTGACTGGGTACGAAGTTTAAGAAAAAAATAAAGACTTTTAAAATTTGTGGTCATAAACAAATCTAAATTGGGTCCAGGGTATTTGTGTGGTTATAAAAGCTTCTCATTAAGAGTAGAGTTATAAGTTTAAGCTAAATTGTTACCAAATTTAGAAAGAGTTCATTTTTTTTGGAACGAATAAAAAAGAAAATAGGTTCACATAAATTGGAATAGAGGGAGTAATGTTTTTTGAGGGGGCTAGGGTGGGTGGGTAGTACAGAAAATAAAAATAAAAAGCAGAAATTGAAAATTCAAAAACAAAACTAAATTTTTTTTACGGGGTTTTGCGCGCTGGGCGGAGGGGTGGTAGGGGTAGGTTGGGCGGGTGATACAGAAAAAAATAAAATAGAAAATTAAAAATACGAAGAAAAAAAGAGGTAAATTAGGGCAACTAAGTAATTTTTAGATAAGTTGGGTTGGGATCCCTTTATTTTGGGTGAGTTTCATGAGTTGTATTTAGGTTGCTCAACGGGTCAGAACGTGTTATAAAAACTAATGGGTCAACTTGAGCTCAACCCAGCTTGAATCATGAGCTAAAATATTTGTAGCTTAACCCATTAATCTTTGGGCAGGTTGAATGGGTTTGAACTCAAATTGCCTGTTAATTCTCACATGCCCATACTAGAAGGCTTTTAATATGGATTAGATGATTACATGCGTTCAAGGTTTAATTTCGGAAATAAAGCCAAAGAGAGCATATAATCAAGGGATTTTTTTTTCTTCCTATACCATATATGAAATTTTATTACCAAATATATGTATAGTATCTAAATTACCGGCCTAGTCCATATTTTTCCTGCAATTTCTGTACCATTCATTTATTAGAAATTAATAGGGCAGATTCTCCCCTTAATAACGCGCGAAAAATCAGGAAAGAATCTTGGGATTTATTCTACATTAAATTCAAGTTTTGAAACGGAAAGGAGATTTCACATCTGCGTAATTTACTCTTAAACTACAATTCAATTTTTTTTTTAAAAAAGTACGAACAACTTCAACAAACTACGAACAGCTTGAAGATTTTACAAGTTTGGAAAAGAAGGGACAGGATTTTAATTCCTACTACATTCTATTTTATCATTTTATAAATATTATCATTTGTAATATCATCACAGAGTATGTTATAAACTCTGTGATGATCATTGAACATTTGGTCCGTTCAAGTTCTTCATTTTTAAATGCTTGTTAGTAGGTGAGGCCTTCTTTGCCTCAATAAGATTAGTAAGGTAAAGTTTAGACCGGTTTGTGTTACCTTGGTCCTATGCCATTGGTAAATATCCACACGGCTATGAGATTATATGCCCTCGTGAGACTTTGCAGGAAGCTACACCATGAATCCTCTACATGAGGCTGCCATAGGCAATGTGAGGCGCAGAGGAGTGATTATATAGCCAAGGCATATGGTTAACAATACCAGTGCTATTGTCACCCTTATTTGTACTTTTCCTAATTGTTGTATTTTTCTTTTCTTTTATTAATAAAAAACTAGCCCTAGGCGCTTGCCTAGCGGAATGCCACAAAAAAAAAAACTACGAACAATTTCAACAAACTATATTCAAATTGTAGAATTCAAATCTTCGAGATTCAATAACTCAAAATTGCTATATTCTATTTTTCGTCATTTTTAGAAATCGAATTGGCGATCATATATATGTTATTCATTTTTTTTTCTCTCAATATAGAAATCGAAAAAAACAAAAAAATTTAGAATAATACATCAGCAACAACACACAATCATGTCCAAAATCGCAATCATGCTACAATTGAATGGAAATTGGGATAACTATGGCAGATTTAGAGATTTTGAAGTTGATTCCATTGTGGTAGATGAGAATGCAAGATACAATATTCTGATTTCTACAATTGCAGAACAACTGTCGATTGATACTTCAGAAAAAATTATAGAAATCAAAAACATGATGAACGATAATTGTCCCCCAATGGAGATTAGGAATGATATTGGGGTTCGTGTGTATATGGAGACCAAAAAGGAGAATAAAAACTTAGGTTCATATTCGTTATGTATAAGTGTACGATATTTCAATATGAAATTGGCAATCAACAACGATAACACTAGTGCAGGTTTGTATAGTTCCAAATTGCATAGAATTATGGGTTTACGGTATTATCTACAAAATTACTATATTTGCCTACAATTAAACTACAAATAAGTTTAATGAAAGAATAAAGCAATTTTATTTTTAAAATTATCTACAAAGTTACTACATTTATACGACAAAATAAATTACAATCTATGATTAGAAATTATTAATTTCAAAATGTTGTCTTTAAATAAATTATCTACAAAGATTCTACAAATTGCAATAGTTATAGTACAATTTAACTACAATGTCTGACATCCTAAAATGAATGACTACAAAATTTTCACTATATCTACAAATTATCTACAAAGATTCTACAAAATTAAAATACTGTTTATCTTTATTTTGATGCAGGTTCGTCTGGATCCCTAAACACTGGGGTAGGATCACACAAAGTGTGGAATCTAAGCACCCCATAATCCACATTATGTGGGGCAAAATAATATCAATTCTGCACAAAATGATAAATTATTTCACATTAGTAAACTGCATAAAAATAAAGCATTAATCTACATATTATCTACATATAACTACACAATCACTACACAAATAGCTAAAAACAAACCAGGAAGAAAAAATACATACAAATCTGCTTAAAAAAAATACAGCCTACCCACACTTGTAACTACAAAACACTACAAGACATCTACAGATATAAATATTATCTATAAAAATGCAGGAAGAAAAAAGTAACTACAGCTCTGTTTCAAAATTTAAAAGCTAACGATAATATAACTACAAAACGACTACAAAATAACTACAATTATAAGCTGTAGAAAATCACAACTGCAAATAATCTACAAAATTAAGACAGTTGTTTGCCGCCTGATGTAATAGTTCCTCCATCATCTACATCATGCATTTGCTTTGTTCTCATCTCGGCACGAATTTGTCTAGGAGATGAACTGTGAGTAGTAGGTTCCATTGCATGTGTAGATTTTACTTATTTTTGTGGTGATTTTGGTGTTAAAACACCCAAATCGAAAGAGGGGATATCATCTACTGTAAATTTTTAGGTATTTTTTGGGAGATTTGATGTTCTTCATGGTTTAACTTCAACTTTTTTTGGACTCTTTTCGAACCTTCCTTGTTCTTCATTGATGAACTTCAACTAAATAAAAATATGGATAGGAATTTGTTTAAAGGGTTTGTTGAATTTTATTTGAATTTAGAGGGAAATTGGGTGGTTTCAGAAGAATGGCAATGGTAGAAAGAACGTGAGAGGGCAAAAAGAACGTGGGGGTACTGGGATGAGGGATTAGGAGAGAGAAAGTGAAGGATTAGTACCGAAAAAATGGAAATGCTTTAATTAAGGAGTAGAAAATATCTCATTAATTATAACCTTAATTAGATATGATATAAAAATGGTAATTTAGTATACTAAATATAATTTACTCAAACCTTAAACATATAGGGTAAAAAGGTTTCTAAGTGAGATAGGAATGTAAAAATTCCTATAATCAAGGATAGACTTATTTCAAGTCCATAGAATCTAAAAAAAGAAAGCTATTGAAAAAGTTGTTCCACGTGAGATCAGTTTAAATGCACTAACATAGTCAATGAAGATACATATAGCCGACCCAATTATTTTCGGACTGGTATTTATTTGTTGTATTGACAAGGTGTTCCCTTAGTTGTTATTTTGAAAATAATTCTATTTTTTCCCGAAGTTATTCTTAAAGGTTGATGATTTATCCATCTAAACATCATGTACGTCAATCGTACCTAGTATTTTACCCGATGTTTGCCCTTGCTGGGGCTATTATTATGAGGGCATAACAACACGACTTCTTGAATTAAAATGCAATGCTGCACCTATTAACGTCACAAATTTCCATATTTATGAATGCTAACAAAGCATCCTAAATGCAAATTGAGAAAAGTACTACTCCTATCAAGTATGTACCTTGCAAGTTGTTTTCCCCAAGGTTTAAGAACCGAAGCCTCTCCAAGCTGACAATTTCTGGTGGAATGATCCCATTGAAGTTATTGGATGACAATGACAAGTCATATAGTTGTGTGCAATTAGACAAACTAGCTGGAGTGTGACCACTCTACTGGTTGGAAATTGTTTAAATGCTCTTGATTCTTTGCCATATATCTGCAGGAAGACTCCCTGATAATTGATTATTTGCGAGATCTAAAGTGTCCAACGAGGAAATGTTGAAGATGGAGGATGGGATAGAGCCAGTAAGGTTGTTTCTGACTAAAACCAAATCCTTTAAACTCTTGAGATTGCCAATATCTTTGGGAAAAATGCCTTGAAGATGATTGCTACTAACACTGAGAGTTTCTAACTTGGACAGGTTAGAAATAGAAGCAAGAGGTATATTAGTGAAACCGTTGTTATCAAGAATTAATATTTGTGTAGAAATAAATAATTATACAGTTAGCTATTTATATTGTACTCTTCTAGAATGATAATTAGTTAGAAGTTAGTTGTGTCACACCTCCTTTTTACTCGCGCCCACATGGGCGTGGAGGGAGTTTTTCCAATTAAAGGACAATCGAAATGAGATTTGCTTATTTATTTCAGAGTCACCACTTGGGAGATTTATGGTGTCCCAAGTCACCGATTTAATCCCGAATCGAGGAAAGAATGACTATATATTACAGTCCGCGAATCAGAAATCAGGATAAGGAATTTTGTTAACCCGGGAGAAGGTGTTAGGCATTCCCGAGTTCCGTGGTTCTAGCACGGTCGCTCAACTATCAAATTCGGCTTATTTATCTGATTTTAACAATTATGAACTTATATACAATTTTTAACTTTTAACTGCTTTTATCATTGTTAGTTTAACAGGGAATTGCAACATTGTGAAAACGTATCTCGAACCACGTCACATCAATGTACCCGTGGTTATAGACGCATTTCGACTCCGTTGAGATTTGGATTTGGGTCACATAAATGTGCACCCGAGTTTAAGAAAGTAAATTATTAAAAGCGCGCCTAAAGCGACAAGCATATTATTATTTTTGGGGAAGGCCGTGAAATTTTGCTAAACGTCCCATCCCGAAGTCTAAGTAATTTTACAAACACTTATAGAGGGCCCCGCAGCTTGTGTACTTTATTTGGCGAGGTTCATCTCATTTTTTAAAAGGACAATCCTAAAGTGACTACATTTTTTCTATTTTTCCGTCTCTAGTAATAAAGAGAGAAACAAATCCTAAGCAATTATCTCATTTGGAATGGCCATACCTATGGAATTATCTTGGTGATTACTGGCCCAATGCATCAGGCTCATGATAAGAGCCCAACTCCCATTGTCCAGCGGCTGATTTCAAACCAGACATCGAGTCTGGGCGACGGCCTTTCAAAACATGAACTGGGCCAAAACTCATGGCCCAATTAATCGGAAGCCAAACTCGACGTTCAACTCACAGAAGAGGATTCGAATCTAAATTAGTATACACAGGTTATTGCTAATTGCTTCACATGATCAAGCCAAACACAATAGTTCAATTTTGAGCAAATGGCTACTAACAATTATTATCTACCTACTGTTGACCAGATTAAAAACTTTCATAGCTAGTGAAACTAACAAGTTTAAACAGGCAGGTTTAATAGAACAATCTCATACTAACTTTATCTTATTCCACTTATTTAACTAAACAGCTTGACAACAATTGGCATGCTTGACTATTCGAGAAAGCACAGTTAAC
>MU785956.1:0-19806 GCA_026770625.1 Nicotiana glauca
AATTAAATCCTAGAATGCAAATGCAACATATTTTTGTATTTTTATTAATTAAAACAAATAAACATGCACATACAATCGCAAACAATTACTAAAAATATCACAAAAAATTCACAAAAATGTGCACCATAGAACAGACAATTTTTGTTTTGATTTCTTTGGGAGTAGTTTGTATGGGGCAAAAATCACGTGCTCACAGCTGCCCCTCTTTGCCCGTAAACACGAAGAGTTTTCGTGCAAAGACAAAGTGAGCGCATACGAGCGATTTTTGCCCGTTTGAATACTCCATGTGAAGCATTTTTGAAAGACTTGACCGAACCTCTGCTTCAAAGGTTTGCTACACATCCTTGGCTAAACAGGAATCAGGTCAATGTAGTTCGAGAAGTTTTGGTAGCTGGGACTACCATGAAGCTGTAATCTTGTTGTTGTTGCTGTTGCTGTTGCTACTGACTACCGATCTCCTTATTACCCCAGGCTAAAATGAAAAATAAGAAGCTAGACTAAACTAGTCTATGAATTACAAAATCTTATCTAAATTTTCAGGCTTGCTCTTGTCGCCTTGCTTTCTTGTTGGCTTGCTTCCTCTGATGTTTCTTTATTTCTGTCTTGACATCGTCGGCCTTTCTTGATTGCCGAACTTGAACTTCTTATTTCCTTGTTCGAACTATTTTCCTTTCGAAGCTTGAACTGCCTTCTTCTGTCCATTGTTACCTTTCTTTCGATTTCCGAACTTGAATTTATGCTGGGGATCTTGCTGTAATCCTCCACTTTACTGACTTCAACTTGAAATGCATTCCTTTGTTACACGGGCGGGCTCCCGACTTCAATCTTCAACTTAAAATGTATTCCTCAGTTATACGGGCGGGCTCCCGACTTCAACCTTCAACTTAAAATGTATTCCTCTGTTATGCGGGCAGGCTCCCGACTTCAACATTCAACTTAAAATGTATTCCTCTGTTATACGGGCGTGCTCCCGACTTCAATCTTCAACTTAAAATGCATTTCCCTGTTATACGGGCGAGCTCCCGACTTCAATCTTCAACTTAAAATGTATTCCTCTGTTATACGGGCGGGTTCCTGACTTCAACCTTCAACTCAAAATGTATTCCTCTGTTATAAGGGCGTGCTCCCGACTTCAATCTTTAAATCAAAATGTATTCCTCTGTTATACGGGCGGTCTCCCGACTTCAATCTTCAACTCAAAATGTATTCCTCTGTTATACGGGCGGGTTCCCGACTTCAATCTTCAACTCAAAATGTATTCTTCTGTGATACGGGCGGGCTCCCGACTTCAACCTTCAACTTAAAATGTATTCCTCTGTTATACGGGCGGGCTCCCGACTTCAACCTTCAACTTAAAATGTATTCCTCTGTTATACGGGTGGGCTCCCGACTTCAATCTTCAACTTAAAATGTATTCCTATATTATACGGGCAGGTTCCCGACTTCAATCTTCAACTTAAAATGTATTCCTCTGTTATACGGGCGGGCTCCTGACTTCAATCTTTAAACTTAAAATGTATTCCTCTATTATACGGGCGGGCTCCCGACTTCAATCTTCAACTTAAAATGCATTCCTCTGTTATACGGGCGGGTTCCTGAATTCAATCTTCAACTTAAAATGTATTCCTCTGTTATACGGGCGGGCTCCCGACTTCAATCTACTGGGGGTAATACCACTGGGGGAATCTCTATTCCTTCAAAACTGGTGCTTCATTCTTCCGAAAACTACTGGGGATGACACTGGCCTTTTGCTTTTTCTGAACGAAAGTTTCATCCTTTTGTTCTGTCCGCTGGGTATACAACTTCTTTCATTAAAAATTGTTGTTTTCCTCCTTTCAACACTGCTGGGGATAACACTGGTTCGGAGACCACTTCCTTCTAGACCACTTTACTTAAGGCTGGTTTTTTCTTTCTTCTTCTCCAAGTGGATATCAGACTTCCAGAAAATTTTCAAAATCAAAGAAAAATTTTCTGCCCTAGTTTGATAATCTTCCTTGTGGCATGCCTTTCCGCCATTAATGATGTTTCCTTTACCTGCTTCAAATCAAAGAAAATTTGTTAGTTTAAACGTGGTGAGTGGTCGTGCCACTCCTGCTGGGGATGGTTTTTCCTTTTCTCCTTCCCTGCTCTGCGTTCTATTACGCAATCAAAACTTGGTGAGGATGATGTTATCTGCAGGGGATGATATTCCTCCTGGGGCTGATATTCCTCTTGCTCTTACAACGACTTGGCCGATAACCTTCGACCTTCTTGATAATTTCTTTTCCACCGACATCTCAAATGTTGTTTTCTCACCTTCGCTCTATATTTTCCCCTAAATCCTAGACCAATACATCATTTTGGTCTTGCAACAAATGTATTTCTCGTTCCATTGTATTATCTTGGGACTGTCCTATCCACATTTTGTTTTGCACTATCCTGGAAACTGGTAGTAAGCTCTGAAAATCCTTCTGAAAAAAACAAACTACTTATTGAAAAATCTCAACCAAAAGAAATGAAATAATGATTTCAAAATATAGAAAAAGAAAAATCTTTCTGAACAACTGCTGGGGAAAGAAAAGGAAAGAACTTATCTGGATGGTGTAGCCGATCCCAATGATCATGTCGTGCATTCCAGATTCAACAACCCAGTCTATTTATCAATCAATCTTTCTGGTGGCCCTACTTTGCATTTCAAATGCCCCGTAATCGAACTCTTTTGTGAATCCGCATTTTTGTTTTGCTTGTTGCCTCAACGAGCCCTTTGTGTCAACCTTATCCCATTCGTCCCCTTTTTAACATCCTTGTCGCCTTATAGTGCCCTTCGAGGGGTTTTCACTAATAAGACTTTCTCATTTCTCTCAACTGACATCGCCCTATGGTGTCCGTAAAGGTTTTCACCGATAAGACTCTCTCATTTTATTTCTCTCAACTTCCGTAGCCTTATGGTGCCTGTGAAGGTTTTCACTGATAAGACTCTCTCATTTTATTTTATTTTATTTTATTTTCAGTTGGGGATTGGAGTGTTACCGATAAGACTCTCTATGCTGAGGATTCTTTGGCTATCAATTCTCTTCAGCTTATGATCCTCTTTCTGCTGGGGATTAAATTGTAATTTCCGTCTTCCATTTGCTTGACTTGGTACTTATCAGATACTGATCGGGAGGTCTTTTTGGACATCAGTTGGGGATTGAAACTCTTGGTATAAAAAGAAAGAAAAAGTATCAAGAATTTTAAAATAACTTTGATGGGTAAAATCTTACAACTCTTGGAATCAAATTTCTTTCCTAAAATTTAAAAACATAACTTCTGCCCCAGTTTTCTTGCTTGGGGATCTTTTGACTTTTATTACACTATGACCGAGCCGTGAGGCGCCTACGTATCCTCTTTGAGGAATCAGGTCGAACATAGTTCACGCCGAATCCTTTGTTTTTCTAGTGACCTTTCTTTTGTTTTGTTGTTATTTTTATTTTCTCTCTTTTTTTTTAATATTTTATTACCGATTCCAAGAGAGGGGTATGAAAGAATAAATAAGGCTCAAAAGGGGATACAATGGTTAAAGTGTTTGGATAGAAGAACGAATTGCCTCCGCCATTTCATTCTCCGATAAATGCCAAGTACAAACAAATAAACAAACAATAATTACAATCAAGGAAATCGTACATAATATCTCTTGACTACATCAGAATTGATAGCCATGTCGATACATATTCCTTCGACATCTGTCAAGCATAAAAGCGCCATTGGATAACACTCTGGTTACAATAAACGGTCCTTGCCAATTCGGGGCGAACTTGCCCTTTGTTTCGGCCTGATGTGGAAGGATTCGTTTCAACACTTGCTGCCCCACTTCAAACTTCCTGGGACGCACCTTCTTATTATATGCTCTTGCCATCCTCTTTTGATATAATTGGCCATGACACACTGCTGCCAATCTCTTTTCATCAATCAAGCTCAATTGCTCCAATCAGGCTTTGACCCACTCATCGTCATCAATCTCAGCCTCAGTGACAATTTGGAGAGACGAAATTTCAATTTCTGCCGGTATCACTGCTTCAGTTCTGTATACCAACAAATAAGGAGTTACACCTACTGAAGTACGAATAGTAGTGCGATAACCTAGCAATGAAAACAACAACTTTTCATGCCATTGTCTGGACCCTTCTACCATTTTCCTCAATATCTTCTTTATATTCTTGTTGGCTGCCTCGACCGCTCCATTCTCTTTGGGATGATATGGGGTGGAATTTCGGTGTGTAATCTTAAACTGTTGACATACTTCCTTCATCAAATTGCTATTAAGATTAGCACCATTATCCGTGATTATCACCTTTGGGATCCCAAATCTACAGATGATATGGGCATGAACAAAGTCCACCACTGCCTTCTTGGTTACCGACTTGAAAGTTTTAGCTTCAACCCACTTGGTGAAATAGTCGATGGTTATCAGAATGAACCTATGACCGTTGGAAGCTGCCGGCTCGATAAGTCCAATGACATTCATTCCCCATGCAACAAAGGGCCATGGTGCTGACATCGTGTGTAATTCTATTGGTGGAGAATGAATCAGATCTCCGTGTATCTGACACTGATGGCATTTCCGCACGAAACTGATATAATCACGCTCCATAGTGAGCCAATAATACCCTGCTCGAAGAATTTTCTTTGCCAATACATATCCACTCATATGTGGCCCACAAACTCCCGAATGTACCTCTGCCATAACTGTCGCAGCTTGACTAACATCTATACATCTCAGCAATCCCAAGTCTGGTGTTCTTTTGTACAATACTCCTCCACTGAAGAAAAATCCATTTGCTAATCGTCGAATGGCTCTCTTTTGATCTCCAGTGGCCTGTTCCGGGTATATCCCCATTCTGAGGTACTCCTTGACATCATAGAACCATGGCTCGCCATCTATTTCTTCCTCTATCATGTTACAATAAGCATGCTGATCATAAACCTGAATGTGCAATAGATCAACATGAATTTTATCCGGATGGTGCAATATTGATGCTAAGGTGGCCAAAGCATCAGGAACTTCATTATAACCTCTTGGGATGTGCCTAAATTCCACTGATCGAAACCGTTTACATAGATCGTGCAAACATTGTCTATACGGTATAAGCTTCAAATCCCGCGTTTCCCATTCACCTTGAATTTGATGTACCAAGAGGTCCGAGTCTCCCAAGACCAAGACATCCTGGACATCCATGTCCGCAGCTAACCGCAAGCCCAAAATGCATGCCTCATACTCAGCCATGTTGTTGGTACAATAGAAACGCAGCTGAGCCGTAACAGGATAATGATGCCCTATTTCGGAAATAAGCACCGCTCCTATTCCAACTCCCTTCGCATTTGCAGCCCCATCAAAGAAAAGCTTCCATCCTGGTTCTTCACTCAACTCCAAATCATCGACATGCATCGTTTCTTCATCAGGAAAATACGTCCTCAATGGCTCATATTCTTCATCAACCGGGTTCTCGACCAAATGATCGGCCAATGCTTGGGCTTTCAATGTTGTCCTCATCACATAGATGATGTCGAATTTCGTGAGTAATATTTGCCATTTCACCAATCTCCCTGCGGGTATAGGCTTTTGGAAAATATACTTCAATGGGTCCAGACGAGATATAAGGTAAGTAGTATAAGATGACAAATAATGTTTCAACTTCTGTGCCACCTAAATCAAGGCGCAACACGTCTTCTCAAGTTGAGTGTACTTAACCTCATAAACCGTAAACTTCTTGTTGAGGTAATAGATAACCTGCTCCTTCCTTCCTGTGCTGCCATGTTGCCCCAGTACGCAACCAAATGAATTCTCTAGGACTGTTAGATAAAGAATCAGCGGTCTTTGTGGCTCGGGTGGAACCAACACAGGTGGATTTGATAAATACCCCTTGATCTGGTCAAATGCTTCCTGACATTCTATCGTCCATTCTACCGCAGCATCTTTCTTCAGTAACCGAAAAATGGGTTCACAAGTCACCGTGAGTTGAGCGATAAACCTGCTGATATAATTCAACCTTCCCAGCAGACTCATTACTTCTGTTTTGTTCTTCGGCGGTGGTAATTCTTGGATGGATTTGATCTTTGAGGGGTCCAACTCAATGCCTCGCCGACTGACTATGAATCCCAACAGCTTTCCAGATGGAACACCAAATGCACATTTATCAGGGTTGAGCTTAATATCGTACCTTCGCAATCTTTGGAAAAACTTCCAAGATCTCCTACGTGGTCTGCCTGACGCTTGGATTTTATAATCACGTATACCTCAATCCCTTTGTGTATCATATCGTGAAACACAGTAGTCATTGCCCTCATGTATGTTGCTCCAGCATTCTTCAAACCAAATGTCATTACCCGATAGCAATAAGTTCCCCACAGCGTGATAAAAGCCGTCTTCTCTGCATCTTCCTCGTCCATCAAAATCTGACGATGCCCAGCATAGATTCCACAAAAGAACCCGATCTCGCGCTTGGCACAATTATCGATCAAGATATGGATGTTGGGAAACGGGAAGTTATCCTTTGGGCTTGCTCTGTTCAAATTGTGGTAGTCGACACATACCCGGATTTTTCCATCTTTCTTCGGCACTGGCACCACATTATCTAACCAATCAGGATATCGAGTAACATGAATAACCTTTGTATTCAGCTGTTTAGTTACTTCCTCCTTAATCTTCACACTCATGTCTGTTTTGAACTTCCTTAATTTCTGCTTGACGGGAGGGCATGCTGGATCAGTGGGCAATTTGTGAACCACTAAATTGGTGCTTAAACCCGGCATGTCATCATATGACCATGCAAAAACATCCTTGAACTCAATAAGTGCTTTGATTAATTCTTCCCTAATGTTCGGTTCAATGTGGATGCTTATTTCAGTTTCCCGAATGTCATTCGCATCCCCCAAATTAATGGCTTCCGTGTCATTTAAGTTGGTCTTGGCTTTCTATTTGAATTGGCTTAACTCTCTGTTAATTTCCTCGAAGGCTTCATCCTCATCGTATTCCGACTCATCATCATATTCTACCTCTTGCATTACCAGTTCGGAATTAGATTGATTTTTTAGACTAGGTTGAAGATCCGTCGTGCATGCCATGTCATAGAGACCGGTATAAAGAAAACTATTCAGAAAAGGAAAGAAGAAAACAAAATTAAAACAAAATAAAGAAGAAACTTTCATTGATTGAAGTACGGGATAACAAGGTTTCACACTTTTAATGAGTACAAAATAAAAGAAAACTCGATTACAACCCTGGAATAATCCAGCGAAACATGAAGGAAATATCAAATCCTACTACCAAGACTCCCTCCGCATGGGCAGAGGAGTAGCCATCCAATTGTTGACCTTGGCCTTAGGCCCTACAAAATGCACATCTGCCTTGCTGGATCCTTCCCCAGCTTCTACCATGTTGACTTCAGCGAATAATCTTTCAAAACCTTCATCTAGATCCCCATTTACACCAATTAGTGGTCCTGTAACCTGGGATAGCAATTGCCTTTTGATGCTCGGCCTGACAAAAGATCGGGACAGGCGTGGGATTGGCTTGGAAAGGACCCATGCCCTTTTCTTCATGTTCTTGGACCGTCTCACATCCGCCACTGTAGGCTTGAACCCTAACACAAAGGTATCTAGATTCTTGGGCAAAGAAACCGGTTGAACAATACCCTGAAGATCAACCCCCAAACCTTTGCCTGGCACAAACCCATTTTTCAGCATCTCCGAAGCCACCATGACAGTTGCAGCCGCTATTCTGGGAAGTGGGACACTTCCACCCTCAGGAACTTTGTCCACAAAAATTGTATCGAAAACTTGGTAAACCCACGGCCCCTTGTTATCATCAGTCTCTATGAAGGGTATGATGGCATTACTTACGGCGCATGTGTTTTCTTCCCCATGCACTACGATCTCTTGTCTATCCCACTCGAACTTGACAATCTGATATAGTGTAGAAGGCACTGCTTTGGCTGCATGAATCCATGGTCGCCCCAATAGAAGATTATATGACACTGCAACGTCTAACACCTGAAACTCCATGGTGAACTCGACTGGGCCAATTGTCAATTCAAGTATGATGTCACCCACTATGTCTGTACCACCACCATCAAACCCTCGAACGCAGATGTTGTTCTTGTGAATTCTGTCATTATCAACCTTCAACTTGTTCAAGGTGGACAATGAGCAAATACTGGCACTGGAACCATTATCGATCAATACTCGAGTGACTACCGAGTCTTCATATTTCACGGTCAAATAGAGAGCTCTATTATGCTCTGTACCTTCCACGGGCAACTCATCATCAGAAAATGTCACCCGGTTCACCTCAAAAATTTTGTTTGCTATTTTTTCTAGATGGTTGACGGAGATCTTATCCGGCACATAAGATTCATTCAGAATTTTCATCAATGCCCGGCGGTGCTCGTCTGAATGGATTAGTAATGATAGCAATGAGATCTGTGTCGGGGTTTTCCTCAGCTACTCCATAATTGAATAGTCTTGTGCCTTCATCTTCTTCAGAAACTCCTCCGCTTCTTCCTCCATCACTGGCTTCTTTATTGCTACAGGATTGGCCCTTCTTAACTCTGCGGGAGCAAAACACCTTCCCGAACGAGTTAACCCCTGGGCCTCATATACTTCTTCCACAACTTCCTTTCCCTTATGTATCACCGTCACTTGACTGTAGTTCCATGGCACTGCTTTCTCCCTGATTATCGGCAACTACTTTACTGGCCTGATAACAACTGGTTCTATGTGGGCCCCCTTTACAACTACCACAGGTGTGCTTGATACTCCCTGCAGCACTACCTTGACCGGCTCTGGCTTCTTTGCAAAAACAGACGAACTCTTCCCCATCACCACCACTGGCTTGCTGTCTATCCTTTCCAACTGTACCACTGCTTTTCCACAGGTTGACTTTTCTTTTGGGCTGGCACGGATCATCATTACTGTTTGTGAAGGTTTCTTGATCTCCCCTCCTTCGTGCACTAGTTCGATCATGTGGGCCTCATGGTGCACCGGCAACGTGTTCTGATTGATATTGGGCGCGTCTGGTGCCTGAAACCTTGATCTTATTTGTGTCAATAAGATCTTGCACGGCAGTATTCAACTTCCAACATTTCTCAGTATCATGTCCGGGGGCCCTCGAACAATATTCACAGCTTAACGAATGGTCCAGATTTCTGGGAAGGGGATTTGGCAGTTTGGGCTCAACGGGACTCAATAGGCCTAACTGCCTCAATTTGTGGAACAGAGTAGTTTAGGTTTCTCCCAATGGAGTAAATGTTCTCTGCTTCTATACCCTCTCATTCCTGAAAGCTTGATTCCCGCGGAAACCCGACCCTGGAGGATTTTTGTAGGCCCTTGGGGGTGGATATGTGTTTTATGGGGGTGGGTATGTATTTTGGGGAGCCGGTGCACGCCATTGCTGATGAACCGGTGGTTGGGTATATGTTTGGGTGTGGTGGACAAAAAAATGTGGCTCTGGGTAGTATGGTTGTGGGGAGCTATATGGGTTGTATGGGTCTGGGCTGGTAGTAGGGTGAAGGGCCTCTAGATCCGGACCAATTGCCTGCTTGACTGTCGCGACTTCTTCTTTCTTCTTTTTCCCGAGCACACCTCCTGTGCCGCTAGCTTTAGTGGTGGCTTTGATTGCCGAGTAACTCATTATTTTATTAGACTTGAGTCCCTCTTCAATCATACCGCCCATTTTCATAACTTCATTGAACGATTTGCCAATCGCACTCACCAAGTGACCAAAGTAAGTTGACTCCAAAGCTTGCAGAAAGTAATCGACCCTCTCTCCTTCCTTCATTGGGGGATCTACCCTTGCGGCCTGTTCTCTCCAACGGAAGTCGTACTCCCGAAAACTCTCCTCAGGTTTCTTCTCCAACTTTATCAATGATAAACGATCTGGAATGATTTGCAGATTATACTGGAAGTGGCCGGCAAATGCTTGTGCCAAGTCATCCCAGGTGTACCATCTCCCATGGTCTTGGCGTGTGTACCACTCCAATGCAAACCTGCTCAAATTCTGGCTGAAGTACGCCATCAGCAACTCATCTTTTCCGCCTGCTCCTCTCATCTTACTGCAAAACCCTCGCAAGTGTGCTACTGGATCACCATGCCCGACATACAGATCAAACATAGGCATTTTGAACCCGGCTGGCAACTGAACATCTGGAAACAGGCATAAATCCTTATACGCCACGCTGACTTGGCCACCCAGACCCTGCATATTTCGGAAAGATTGCTCTAGGCTCTTTACTTTTCGAGCCATTTCTTCCTGCTCTGGATTCTTGCTCTGTTTTTCGGGTGTTTCTGGGTTGTCGGGATGAAGAGGGAACGGATAAGGTTCAGATGCTTTGAAGGTGGGTTCAGGAGGATAATACTGATGATCCTAAATTTGAAACACAGGCTCGCTGGAAGTCCTGTGAAGTGTGGCTGGTGGAGGTGCCACGAAAATAAGGGTAATTGGTAGTGGAGGGTATGGGTTTGTTTTTGGCATTTGGGGTGTCCGGGAGGTGGTTGTCTGGTGCTGTTGATATGTAGGGAAGTTGATTGATGAGTCCGAAACAAACCGTTCCGGAGATTGGGCGAGTGTCGGGAGAAAAGTGGGGTTAGCAGGATAAGGTGGTGCTGGCTGACCGCTTGTCCAAGCTTGGTACATCTCGGCCATCTGCTGTTTCAGTTTGTACACCTCATCTTTCATAGCTTGTACGTCTACCTCTTCTACCTCAAGGTTTCCTTCTCTAACAGGGCTAGACATTATTTCCGGCATCGGTCCCTTAGATCTGGTCTGATAGTGGTATTGTGCCAGTACGCTTAAACTAACTGCTTGAAATTTCTAGAGATCAACAAACTTGTTAGTTTTCAGAGTTTAACAAACAGGTAGTTGCACGTTGAGATGCAATGCACCTAGGCAGTTTAACCATTTCTATCATGACATTCGCTTCGATTGCATGCGTCATTCCGGCTTTTAATAGTTGTGCCCCTCTTTTGGCGCCTCTCAATTTTCTTTTATTCTCATTTTCCTTTTTCTTATTTTAAGGTGGTCGAATCTTATGTGGATTGCCTACGTATCATGACCCCGCATGAATCAGACCGAGCGTAGTTCTTGCCACAAGTGCGAAAAATAAAGAAACCAAATTTTGGAATTTTCCACTTTTATTAGCAAAACATTTTATTACAAGGCTAAAAATTTTTGAAAGGAAACTCGAAATAGACTACAGACTTTAATGCGAAAAAGGGAAGTACGAACTCCAAAGGACAACAGACTCTGAATACAAAGAAAATATAGACTCAAACTAAGAATGTCTTAAGGCTTTAAATTTTTGTGCTCGCGGGGCGTCGTTCGGCCTCACCGCGGGCTTTGGTGCAAGGCCCCTCTGCAGATCTTTCAAGTCTTCCATGATCTGGTGGACATAAATCATTATTGAAGCAAAGAAGGTGGTATGGGAAATATCCTCACAAGCTAGGCACTTCATGGTGATGTAGTGCCCAATATCTTCGATTCTTCCCCTGATTCTGCTACTTGCCATAAGCAATTGCTCTATTCGTTGATTCCACATCCCCAACACTCGAGCATTGTGGAAGAGTTGATCCTGAAACTCCTGCATCTGTTTTTCCATCCATGCCATTAAGTCATGATAGCGTTTTCTATCGGCTCTGAAGTCTCTGGCTTTCCTGAAGAGACGTTCTTCAAGGGTGGATATTGTTTCTCTAAATATGGAGATTCTCCCTTCATAGTCCCTCTTCATCTGCCGCAGACACATTTTCCTCTTATCTGTACCCCTTGCCAATCTGGCTCGGATTCTTGCCAATCTAGCTTCAGCTCTTTCCAAACCCTCTTGGAAATCAGTGATTTGATTTTCCAACCCCCATATCAATCTTTCATCCGATCGACTCCTTTGTTGGTTGCCAGCATCTATCCTTATTTGTCGGATTTGGGCCTTCAGTGCCTTATTTTCTTGGGCCATTTTGTTCTTTTCCCCCTTATCAGCATCAACTTGCACACTATTTTCAAATTTCGGGTCCTTAACTTGTTGTTTTAGTTTGCCGATTTCTACCCTGTAGCTTTCTTCCTTTGCTGACCAATCCCAATGCTCTTGTGAAGACTCGGCAAACTCCTGGAGGTGAGATCTTTTGGCCATCTCCCACATGACACTTCCCCTTTATACCAAGCGTGATATCCAGGTGAAACTTCACCTTTAGCCCGATTTAGTACACACGTGTTCGCCTCCAGATATTGACATTTGCTCCAGATCTGGCGGACTCTTGCTTCAGGAAACTGGCCGTCAGGACCGATTTCAATTACTTGGGTACTTAGATCTTCATCTCTCGGCACTATCTGGCACCTTCCAAGTTGCCTCAAAACCCGATAGGGCGCATAAGGTTGAATGCTCTTGAGTCCCATTAAGAGAAAATGGGGTCTAGCCGCTGGCATATATATGACTTTGTCGAACGATAACCATCCCAGTGTCCACTGTATTTGATTGGCGTTGAGGGTCCGAAAGTATGAGGTCCATGCCGAGACTCCTTCAGGTAAGCCGACCCCATTAATTCTTGTGTAGAACTCCTCTATGCAGGTTTTCTCATCAGAACCATAGCTCAGGAGCTGGGCACGGTGACACAAGTTTTCGGTCATCCACATCTACAACAATAAGTTACACCCCTCGAAAAAGTCTCCTCCGGCTTTGCAGGCTGTGAGAGCTCGGAAGATATTAGATACTGTCATGGGTGCAAGAGTGCTTTCGTCTTGAGTGAGCAAACTACAGACGACCCCAGCTATCTTTATATCAATATTCCCGTCTTTCCTCGAGAACACCAAAAGCCCTAAGAAGGTTATCATGAAAGCAACACGTCTATGTTCATCCTATTTTCGACGGTTACTTTTGTTGCATAACTTGTTATTTGGTTTGTCAAATCCTCCCACGTGGCCGTATCTTTGGTATATAAAGCTCAGAGTACAAAAGCCTTTTGCCAAATCTGGGTTATGGACCGTTCTGACTATCTTTAATGAGTCCAAGAACCGGTGCACGACTACGGCTCTTGGAGAAACTAGGTATTTGTGTTTTAATGGAGCTTCAGCACTTCCGATGTACCCGGCTATTTTCTCCAAAGTCGGGGTGAGTTCAAAATCTAAGAAGTGGAAAACATTGTGCGCTGGGTCCCAGCATGTGACCAATGCTCTTATAATATCCCCCCGAGGCTTGATTTCCAACAAACCCGTAAGACCTTTCAGATGTTTCTTGACTTCGTCTTGCCCTTCTTTGCCTAGATCATTCCACCGTAGCCTAAACTGGAGTGGGATTCTAGTCATGATTGAAAAAGGTTCATTTTGACTCGTGCTCATCCTGCACATTTATTAATGTGATTTAAACAAAAGAAAAATTTATTTTATTTGACTCAAAATGATTTGACTATTTTTCATTTTTCCAAATTCAAAAGATAGATCTGGTTTTCCGAACGCGGCCTTTTAGCACTTCTGAGATGAAGATTTTAAGGCTGTGTGAGTCAACCGGTCAAAAATCCAAAAATGACCAAAAGCGACCGTTTATGCAAAGTCAGCTTTCCGGCGTCCCTTTTGAGAACATTCGGCTATCTTTTACAAGACAGCATTACCCGACTTATCTATGACGAAAATTAAAAATTTGACACTTTTGACTATTTTTGCAAAAGGGGAGGTTGGACCCAATGAGGGTTGCCTACGTATCTCACATCCGGTGAGAATCAAACATGCGTAGTTCGGGCAAAGAGAATAAACTAAATTGGAAAACAAGACTCATTTTTTTTTTTCAAATCATTGGCAAGTAAAAAGAATTATTTTTTTTCATTTTAAAACACAAACTATTTTTTGAAAACCAAATCACATTTTTTCCTTTATTGGGAAATGAAGCAGAACATTTTGGAAAACATTTTTTCATTCTTTTTAGTAGAAAATAAAACAAACTATTTAAAAAAATAATTTTTTTTAATAAAAATAAAATAAAATCCGGTAGAGTCTCGACACTACATGGACATTGATATTTTCCAAACTAGTGATTAACCCTCTTAACCCTCTACACTGCTATTTTTCCTATATTTTTTTTCATTTTCCCCAATATTTAAAAGTCGGTCAGCATGCAAGTCTGAAGCAAATAAATGCGTAAAACAAACAGGATGCAGCAGGATGGTCTTTTTCATTTCAGGTTGTCTGTCCTAGACGAACCCAACCCCTGTGTTGAGTCCCCTAAGTCGAATGAAGCATGATGCAAATAAGCGTTCCTACTAGGGATCCGGCATGAGGTTTTGTTATACTAGGTAAAAACACCTGGGTGTTTGTTCTAGACCGTGTACCCGAGCGGACAACTCGGGTCGAGGAAGGAGCTCCTTTCTGGGAACCAAAAGGCCAGCCGGCTTAGAAACTTTCCGAGCCTCTTTTCTATTTCAAGGTATGACACTAACAGAATAGGAAGTCTCGACCGGCGAGCACATCCCCAAAGATAAGAAGAGAAGGGTTTCGGCACAGTTTATATATATAATTCAAATAATATCAAAGCGGTAAAAAGCAACATTTAGCACATTGGGCCCAAACATAAAATAAAATTAGATAATATACAAGCCAAATACAACAAATATACCAAGCTTGAATTCTAAATCCTGAACCAAAAGTTCTGGGTTTTAAGACAACCCCAGTGGAGTCGCCAGAGCTGTCGCACCTCCTTTTTCCGCTACCGCACCCCGCGAAGTGATATGGTAAAGGGAGTTTTTCCAATTAAAGGACAATCAAAACGGAATTTGTTATTAAGAAATGGAGTCGCCACTTGAGAGATTTATGGTGTCCCATGTCACCGGTTTGAATCCCGAATCGAGGAAAAGTTGACTCCTTATTACAGTCTACGAATCAGAAATCTGGGTAAGGAATTCTGTTAACTCGGGAGAAGGCATTAAGCATTCCCCAGTTCCATGGTTCTAGCACGGTCGCTTAACTGTCATATTCGACTTATTTATCTGATTTTTAAATATGCTCAAACCTATGTGCAAATTTTAACCTTTAACTGCTTTTAATATTATCATTATTTTAAAGAGAATTGCAACATCGTGAAAACACATCTCGAACCATGTCACATCAATGTACCCGTGGTTATTGATGTATTTCGACTCCGTTGAGATTTGGATTTGGGGCACATAAATGTGCACCCGAATTTAGGGAGGTAAATTATTAAAAGTGCGCCTAAAGCGACTAGCGTATAATTATTTTGGAGAAGGCCGTGAAATTTTGTTAAACGGCCCATCCCGAAGTCTAAGTAATTAATATATATACCAATTATTGAGGGCCCCGCAGTTTGTGTTTTTATTTGGTGAGGCTCGTCTCATTTATTATTCAAAGGCCATTCCTAATGCGGCTATGACTTTTCTATTTATGTTTTTGTCTCTAGAAATAAAAGGAAAGGTCCTAGTTACCTGATACGAATTTGTGCCATACTAATTATGTATTGATACCTTTGAGCTAAGCCCAAATTAACGAACTAAATGGGCTTGCCATAAGATAAACCCAACTGGCAGCATTTTTGAAATTGAATCACGTGGGCTTGCGTATCGGATGAATGGAGGCCCAAACACTGGAGACATGACTCAATATCGAGTCTTAGTGGATGCAAGAAATAACAATTAAGGCAACTTCCAAAGTCCACTTAATTCCAAAATATGCTAATCAATTTTGATGCATTCGTAGAATGTGTTCGAGCTAGAGTAATAGAAATCAAACAAGTTTTTCATAGCTTTTAACTCAAACCCTATTCACCTATTCATTAGCAATTTCCTACTTTTTATCAAAGATGACGTCGAGTTGAAAACCAGAGTAGTAGCAACCCAATATGCAAGACATTACTTCACATTATCATGACTATGCTATCATCCAACATTCAGAGTCAGATGCCAATTCTACTGATGAACTTCTATAATTATACACAAAGTCTTGTGGACTACTTTCGATTCACTTTCGATTATTAATACATGAATTCTAACTTCAATAGTTAAATTAGGCAATATCAGAACCAAACCAATTAAGACAGTTTAATCGGTCCAACAATATGTTCAACTTATACAATCGTACTAAATTAACTACCATTCATGCCATTAACAATATGAATCCATCGTTGTTTGAAACTGTTCTTGATTTAGCTACCATAAACAACTTAATCATATAATGCTGAACAGACAGAAATACTAAGATAGCAGGAACAGCTTCATCAGAAATGTGGCTTCTATTTATTCATGCACATACAAACGCAAAAAATTACTAAAAATATCACGAAAAATTCACAAAAATGCGCACCATAGAACAGACAGTTTTGTTTTGATTTCTTTGGGAGTAGTCACGTGCTCACAATTTGTTGCGGGGCACTCAGCCCATTTCCATTCCTCTGTATCGCATGGCTCCTCCTGAGTTGAAGGAGTTGAAGGATCAATTGCAGGAATTGCTTGGTAACGGTTTTATTCGGCCCAGTGTCTAACCGTGGGGTGCTCCTGTCTTGTTTGTGAAGAAGAAGGATGGTTCTATGCGTATGTGCATTGATTATCGTCAGTTGAACAAAGTTACAGTGAAGAACCATTATCCTTTGCCTCGTACTGATGATTTGTTTGACCAGCTTCAGGGCGCACTGGTGTTTTCCAAGATTGATATGCGCTCAAGTTACCATCAGTTGAAGATTCGAGAGACAGATATCCCGAAGAATGCCTTCAGGACTCGGTATGGTCATTATGAGTTCCTTGTTATGTCATTTGGGTTGACTAATGCCCCATCAGCTTTTATGCATTTGATGCATAGTGTATTCAGGCCATATTCTTGACTCATTCATTATTGTTTTCATTGACGACATTTTGGTGTATTCCCGGAGTTGGGAAGATCATGAGCAGCACCTGAGGACAATGCTTCAGACCCTAAGAGAGAAGAAATTATATGCAAAGTTCTCAAAATGTGAGTTCTGGCTGAGTTCTGTGGCATTCCTAGGCCACGTGTTATCGAGTGAGGGCATTCGGGTGGATCCGAGGAAGGTGGAGGCCGTGCAGAGTTGGACCAGGCCTTCCTCGGCTACAGAAATTCATAGTTTCCTTGGCTTGGGGGGTTATTACCATTGCTTTGTGGAGGGGTTTTCATCGATTGCGGCCCCTATGACTAGATTGACCCAAAAGGGTGCCCCATTTCATTGGACAGAGGAGTGTGAGGCATGCTTTCAGAAGCTCAAGACAGCTTTGACATCAACCCCAATCTTGATGTTGCCTACCGGTTCAGGGTCTTATATAGTTTATTCTGATGCCTCACGGGTTGGACTTGGAGCTATGTTGATGCAGGACGGTAGGGTGATTGCCTACGCCTCCAAACAGTTGAAGGTACATGAAAAGAACTACCCTGTCCACGACCTTGAGTTAGCAGCTATTGTTCATGCCTTGAAGATCTGGCGTCATTATTTGTACGGGGTACCTTGTAAGATCTATACTGACCATCGGAGTTTGCAGCACTTGCTTAAGTAGAAGGACCTGAATATGCGTCAGAGTAGATGGTTAGAGTTGTTAAAGGATTATGATATTACCATTCTTTATCACCCGGGCAAGGCCAATGTGGTAGCCGATGCCTTGAGTCGTCGGGCGGAGAGTTTGCGGAGTTTGGCATATTTACCAACCTCAGAGAGACCTATAGCGATGGATGTTCAGGCCTTAGCTAGATAGTTTGTAAGATTGGACCTTTCGGAGCCCAGTCGGGTTCTAGACTGTGTGGTTTCTCGGTCTTCCCTATTTGATCGTATCAGGGAGCGGCAGTATGATGACCCTCATTTTCTTGTCCTTTAGGACAGGGTCCAGCATGGGGACGCCAAAGATGTGACCATCGGGGATGATGGAGTATTGAGGATGCAAGGCCGGATTTGTGTGCCCAATTTTGATGGTCATCGAGAGTTGATTCTAGCAGAGGCCCATAGTTCGCGGTATTCCATCCACCCGGGTGCCGCGAAGATGTATCAGGACTTGAGGCAGCACTATTGGTGGAGGCGGATGAAGAAGGATATAGTTGATTACGTGTCTAGATGCCTCAACTGCCATAGGTGAAGTATGAGCACCAGCGTACGGGTGGGTTACTTCTGCAGATAGAGATTCCGGAGTGGAAGTGGGAGCGTATCACCATGGACTTTGTATCGGGACTTCCTCGGACCTTGAAGAAGTTTGATTCCATTTGGGTCATTGTGGATCGGCTGACCAAGTCCGCTCATTTCATTCCTATGTGTACCACTTATACATTAGAGCGGTTGGCGGAGATTTATATCTGGGAGATTGTCCGTTTGCATGGTATTCCAGTTTCTATCTTCTCAGACAGAGGTACTCAGTTTACATCGAGGTTCTGGAGAGGCGTGCAGCAGGAGTTAGGCACTCGAGTGAAGTTGAGCATGGCATTTCACCCCCAGACGGATGGACAGTCCGAGCGCGCTATTTAAATTCTGGAGGATATGCTCCGTGTGTGCGTGATTGAGTTTGGAGGGTCATGGGATCATTTCCTGCCATTGGCAGATTTGCTTATAATAACAGTTATCAGTCTAGCATTCAGATGGCGCCGTATGAGGCTTTATATGGTAGGAGGTGTAGATCTCCGGTGGGTTGGTTTGAGTCGGGTGAGGCCAGGCTATTGGGCACAGAGATGGTCCAGGATGCAATGGAGAAGGTTAAGGTGATTCAGGATAGAATCCGTGCAGCCCAGTCCAGACAGAAGAGTTATGCGAACAAGAAGGTTTGTGATGTTGCATATATGTGATGTGCCGGAGAATTTCGGCACATTTTAATACTAATTGCTTAGGTTCTAGCTTGTTTTAAAGCAATTATAACGAATACTTATGTAGATTTGTTACTCTTACAGTGCAAGAGGAAAGGAAGACCAAGGATAGGAAAATGTGAGCAAAAAGAGAAGAAAAGAGCAAAATAGTGCACACGTGCAACTCTGCGGACCATTCTGCGGTCGCAGATCACATATGCAGACCGCAGAATTGATCTCAAAATCGCAGAGTTTTACAGAGTCTGGAGCTGAAATTCATGTCAAGAATTCGGTGCAATCTGCGATAGCAGAATCAACATGCGGACCGCAGATGTGACGCAGAATGAACAAGAAGAAAACTCAGGGTCAGGATGCGATGCAAATCTGCGGTCGCATAACTCAACTGCGGACCGCAGAATGGAAATGCGATGAAGAACTCACCACTAGGGTTTCGGATCTACGGAGGAGCTGCTCAGAATGCGGACCACAGACCTGTTCTGCGACAGATCTGCGGTCGCAGAAGTGACCTGGAAGGGTAAAATTGTCCATTTCTATCACGAAATTGGTCTCCCTATAAAGAGTTTTAAGAGACTTTTGTGGGCTCATCTTGTCTACTTTTTACACTACATTCTAAGACACAAATATTCTATCTTTTTGGAAGCTTTTGGGTGAAAGATTCTCTCCTTTATAACCATTTTTATGACATTAAATACTCTTTGTCTCTTGTATTTTAGTATGTGTAGCTAACTCTAAATACTAAGGTTGTGGACCCTAAATGGGTGTTATGTTAATGGGTGTTTGACATTGAATATATGTATAATGGTTGGTTGATATCTATTTACTTCTTGTTCTTCATTTATTGTTAGTGGTTGCAAACATTAACACAAGCCATTAAATTCTTGCTTTACTTGGGAAAGTGGGTTAGAACTTGGTAGAAGTAAATAGCAAAGACTTAAGCCCTTACACCTTGTTTAATAAAATCGCTTAGGGATAAGTGGGTTTTATTTGGCATACATTGATGGTTATTAATTGCAACTCTTTTACATTTG
>MU785962.1:7002-25436 GCA_026770625.1 Nicotiana glauca
TTTTTTATGTTTTTATTTATTTAAACAAATAAATATGCACAGATAAGTGCAAGTAAGACAAGAAAAATAATCACAAAATTCACAACAATTGCAAGCAAACTAAAAATGATTTTATTTTGATTTTTTTTTTTTGGAGTATTCCTCTTATAGGGCAAAAAATCACGTGCTCACACCCCTCGGGCAATATCTCAAACTGCACCAGCCCCTCGGGCTCACTCTCATCAACACTGCCCCTCGAGCTCTCTTTCTCAGGTCACTCTCAGAAATAGTATCACATAAAAACCATTGCGGCGTGCAGCCCGATCCACATATCGCTGCGACGTGCAGCCCGATCCATATTGGTACCCGCGCTCACTGTGGGTGTGCAAACTCCGGAGGAGCTCCTACAGCCCAAGCGTTATCAATAAGGCCTGAAAACCCGAACAATATATATACATACTGCGGCGTGTATTCCGATCCATTTAATATACTATTGCAGCGTGCAATCCGATCCATATATATACTACTGCGGCGTGCAGTCCGATCCATATATATACTACTGCGGCATGCAGTCCGATCCATACATATACTACTGCGGCGTGCAGTCCGATCCATATATATATTCCTCACATCCAGGCCCTCGGCCTCACATCCCTCAGTATATCCTCACATTTGGCCCTCGGCCATACTCAGTCATAATATCATCACACGCCCCTCGAGCATTAGTGAAAGAGTAGTCCTCAGCCCAATTTATCATTTAAAAATATCATTTAAGACTCAATTTGAGTAAAAGCGTCTGAGCTGTAAAATAGTGTAGAAACAATATGACTGAGTTCAAGTAATAAGTCAAAACAGTGATGAAACGGTGAAAATAATCCACGAAGGATCCCAATAGTTGGCACGAAGCCCAAATATGGCAATCAGCCCAAACAACAGTGATAACAAATAACTTCCAGTCAAATACGTAGTAAATAATCAATCGGGGCGGACCAAGTCACAATTCCCAGCGGTGCTCTACCCCACGCCCACTAACCGGCGTGCAAGTCACCTCAATATAGCACTATGGTTTGAAAATCCGGGGTTTCAAACCATCAGGATATCATTTACAAGTATTACTCACCTCGAACCGGTAAAATCTCTAGCTAGCGACGCCTTTCCCCTTCAAATCGGCCTTCACGCGCGTCAAATCTAACCAAAATCAGAGCGAATACATCACACTATGCCAAGGGAACAATTCCCAATCGAAAACAATCAAAATATAGCAAAAATCCCGAAACTAGCAAACCCGAGCCCCGGGCCCGCTTCTCGAAAAATTACAAAACTCACATTACCGGATTCCTCGTCTCGCCACGAGTCCATACATACCAAGAACTTCCAAATCCGAGCTCAAATGACCTATTAAATCCCAATTTAAAATATCAAAAACTCAAGCCCTAGTTCATCAATTTTAGGCTTAATTTCCCTGAATATCTAGACAAATTTCACAATATAATCGTGTTTTAAGTTAAAAAATCTTACCTCCAATCGATTCCCCTTGAATCCCTCTTTAATCTCCACGAAGAAGCTCTCAAAATGGTCAACCATGAAGGAAAAATGACCCAAAATCGCGGAAATGAGCTTTTAAAACATTCTGCCCAGGTACTGTAGCTAACACTATGTGATCGCATTAGAGCTCATGCGATCGCATAGCACAAAATTCCCGGGCACTGTAGCTAACCCTATGCGATTGCATAGAACAAAATTTCAGCTCCAAATTTAACCCTATGTGATCGCATAAGCCTCATGCGATTGCATAGAACAAATTTCTAGTGTCTCAAATTACTCTATGCGATCGCAACACTCCCTATGCAATCGCATAGCACAACCAAACAACCCCCATAATTTCTTCTATGCGATCGAATGAAACTCTTTGCGATCGCATAGAACAAAAGTTCTCTGCAATTTTTTTGCTGCATTAACACAACTCCAAACCTCCCGATAGCCATCCGAAATCACCCCGAGGCCCCCGGGACCTCAACCAAAAGCACCAACACATCCCATAACATCATTCAAATTTGCTCCAATCATCAAAACACATCAAACAACGCTAAATCCATTAAATCACATCGGATTCAAGCCTAAGTTTCTTAAAACTTCCGTAATACACTTTCGATAAAACCCCGACCAAACCACGTCCGAATGACCTAAAATTTTGCACACACATCACAAATCACATATCGAAGCTACATCAACTCTCATAATTCCATTTCGACCCTCCGATCAAAATCTCACCTACCCACCGGAATTTGCCAAAATACTAACTTCGCCAATTCAAGCCTAATTCTACACCGGACCTCCAAGATCAATTGCGATCGCACTCCTAAGTTAGAAATCACCTCCCGAAGCTAACCGAATCACCGAAAATCACATCCGAGCCCTATAAGTCATAAGTCAATGTTCGGTTGATTTTTCCAACTTAAGCCTTCTTTAAAGAGACTAAGTGTCTCATTTCTTATCAAAACCAATCCAAATCAACTCTCACACACCACATACCGATAATGAAACATGAAGAAGCAATAAACGAAGAAAACGAAGCAGTAACACATGAGACGACGGGTCAGGTCGTCAAATCCTCCCCAACTTAAACCAACGCTCGTCCTCGAGCGTACCCAGAGTTGTACTAGACGCAAACCAATAGCTGAATGATCTTACCAAGCATATACCCGGGGTGATCCCTCGTCACCCTATCTCGCATAGGTCTGATAACACAATATAGCTGAAATTTCACAGTCCATCTAAACCATAAACCGTAGGTCCACATTGCACTTTCCGAAATCATATACAAGATCAGAACCTCACATCAATACTCAGAATAAGTCCGAACCAGCTGTAATAACCCATACCTGCAACCTCAGGTGAAATCATACGATATACCACATAATCCAACAACTCGAACGGTAGCCTCTATTCACAACAGTTGCCCACAATAACCAAATACCGATAGAAAACCTCTTATTAGCTAAAGTCTCATCCCAGCACTTTCATATATTGCCAACGTCAACTAAGACACGTGATAAACCGTAACCATTTCTCATATCAAACATTCATGAAGCCACTTCCCTTTGACTAACATCACAATAGATTTTTGGGCCAAATCTCGATATTATCCTTCTAACAAGCTGAAATCACATCTGTTCGGATTCATTAATGACTCCAATGATCACCTCGAATCCAACACACCACTCGGGTGATATGACACCTCAACACAGGCCTATGCCACAACTTGTATAATACATGCACCAATAAGAACCGGTCTGAACATACTCAAATCATGACAAATGACTCAAATGAAAAAGATGTACCTCAAGCTCATCAGTACCATTATGACATCAGGCTGAGACCCCGCCTCACATCATAGAAATAGAACACCTGAATCTACCTCGAAAGGTCATATCTCCACGTGGCCTTGCCACAATGCGCGATCCTATCCAAACACTGCTACACATGAAGCCTCAAGCCGCTATGATCAAAATCGACAACCACGCACAATTGATGTCTGAAGCCAAAGCAATTCATTACATCCACGGTGAAACCAATAACATATGACACGCAACCCGATAGACCATAACCAATACTCCATTTACCGAGCAACACCCAATTACTCTTCCCGCTCGACCTTCACTATGAATCCCCAATAGAACCGTACCACATGTGCCCATATTAACCAATCATAACGCCGCACAGCACAGAAAAAGCAACTCATAGATCTCACCAGATCCCTAACAAGTTCAATAACGATCGAATCAACCTATCCCTCAACAATACAACTCGGGACTAACCAAGTTAACTCAAGCTAAATACGTAGCCACATTGACCTGCCTACGAACTCAATACCAAGAAGCCTGAAGCTGCTCCTTCCACTACTATAAATCCTGCTGGAGCCGTACGATACGGTGCCCGGCACCAAATAAATGCCGAAATCCACAATCTCGCCCGGCGACATGCCCGGCCATAAGAAACGCATCCGAAAAAGTCCCTCAATACCGGAGTTGAATCAATGGTAGAAACCTCTGCACTAACATCCGCCACGAAGGCCCAATTAAGAAAAGCAATACTTCCTAGTCGTCCGCTGATCTTTGGAATACAACCACTCTGCTAGAACATAATCCGATGCACTCCGCCACGCAACCTGTGGCATTTTTCGGCATAACCCATAGCACAATAGTCTAGCATAATCCAACACTGAGACAACCAGTCTACGCCCCAATATCATATCCAAAATCTAATATACCAAGCAAAGCAAGATCCACTCGGGCTTCCAAATCCCAATAGCCGCTAACGGTACCAATACACACGATCCACAACCGCTACACAGTCTGAACCTGAGAACTCCCAGTCTCCAACTCCATATAGCACACAAATCACTGTACCTGATCCCAAATTCCGCAGTATGAATACATATTACACCTCGAGTACCCAATCATTCCACGAAAGATATTCTAAAATTCCTCATGTGCCATAAAACAAACTCAGATATCAGAAGTTGATTTAGCAAGAAAGTGCCATAATACTACCGAAGTATCATCAGTTTAATCACATTACCCTTCTTCCGAGACATATACTCTCGTCAAATCACTCCCATTCAGCAGTACCATTTCCTTGATTACCAGAGGCTACCCGTTGTCTAAGAATTTTATGAACTTTTCAGAACTGAACTGTAACTCATCTAGCAAAGACCTCCCGTCAATCCCATCTAGAAGAAGGATCATTACACGCTCCATGCTTCGCATACCCATAGAAAATGTATTCATCTCCAAAGCATGGTAAAGCTCAACAAGAGCTATCTCCCAGTTCCATTTGCACAGGCTAAACTGCCAGGACTGAATCCTTATACCCAAACCAAGCTAAGCAAGCTGCCAAAACATAAGAGCATTGCTGCAAAATGCTTGTAAGGCTCATTACCTCGAACACATACGAAGAATTAATCATACCCTTTACCATACCGACTTAGTCTACTATCAAGCTATTCCATCTATTTAATTTTCCTTCTGATTCATGACCAACTTGATATTCCCTCTTGATGTAGCACCACAATGCCTCAACCCAGGTTTACCACACGAGACTCGGACATAAGACCACACTGTCTAAGACCCACAAGCCACTGAATACTCTCTCAAATATTCTCAAGAACACCATATTCCCAAAATAATCTACTAGGAAGAACTTCCTGTGAAGCCAACTCCGTTACCTTTATTTTTCTGATACTGATGCATAAAATCCCATAATTAACATAAAAATACCAAAATCTTGACATTTTCCAATGAAAACACAGTCTCTAACCACATACACAACCTTAAAACACCTGATCGTTACATGTAAAATCTTGAACACATTAGAATCATTCTCGAAAGTCACTCACTCTTATTCAAACTACAAATTACCTGACTCAATGAACAGAACCACTCTTGCCTTATTAGCACTCTGACACCGCAGGATATGATCTCATTCAAATACAAACAAACATCTTCCTTCTCTATACACTGAGCATTCTTTATCATCAACAACTCAAGTCATCCTATTATTTTCACACACCTACGAAGCACCATATAACCTTTGTCAAAAATTTCCTTCACTCGTGCCATCCTCGGCTCAATTTCTACAACCAGAACTGATCCGCCAGCATACCTCGAAAAGGAACCAACATAGCACATAACCATACAATTAACTAATCAACAACAACCTCCCCAACTTGGCTCGAAGCCATATATCAGGACACACTCAATAACACATAATACTTTTACTCTAACGATGCCATAATATCATAGTGAGATTAAACTCAAATCGTCTACAAGTTTATGAAAACACAGATCATCTGGAACTGAAATCCTCTACAAACCTCGCATTCATCCCCACATCAGCTGAGTCCACTCTCTTAAGCGACCCAAAATTTTAAATTACAACACGTAACTTTCAATTACACCTGGGATATTCTAACGGACATGTAAGGATCATACCACTCAAGAACACTCTGCAGGAGATAACCCACCTGCTTCGCCTCAATTTAGTATTTCAGCACACACTCCACCATCACACACATAACACAGTCAATTTAGTCTTCCTAAGTCTGAACTCAAACTGCCACACGTATTGCACTTTACTTTCCAACTAGGAAATACGAAAATATTCTTCACGCGCCCATAACTCGGGGCTACATAACAGATCACAATAGGAAATGCACATTTAACAGTTCATCTATTATCCAGCAAACTCCTTCGTCGCTACCAAGATCACGTGGATACATCTCGCAGTACTAACATACTCATCACATGGATATCCAGCCGTCATTCTGGCTAATAGGGACAATACTGAATATATAAGTCCAAAAAATTTGCTCACACAATCAGCACCTCGGTGCTCAAGCCATAGGCAAAGATCCGGCCTCAAGTCCTCCAGACTGGCCCAACATACTCACAAAGATTACCTCTCGCCCCTCAATTGGGGAATCGCAAGCCATCAAGGCACATAGAATACTGAGCGCTCACGTGCGCATACAGACGTGTGAAAGGGATTTCAAGAGTTATATCTCAAGCTGGTACGCACGATAAGAATTCCAAGAATGTGAAGTTTTTCCTAAAGGTTCTGCAGCCTCTCGAGGATAAATACAGACGTCTCCTTACCTATCCGCGAGACTCTACTAAACCTGCTCATGACTCATGAGACCTAGTAACCTAGGCTCTGATACCAACTTGTCACGACCCAATTTACAAACTCGATCGCGATGGCGCCTCTCGAGAAGACAAGGCCAGCCAACTAACCCAAATCATTTATTTAACAGTTACTAAACATAAGTGAATAGAATAATACAACTTAACGACAATAATAATCAGTATTTACAACCCCACATAACCCGACCGGGGTGTCACAAGTCACGAGCATCTAAGAAACCTGAACACAACTACAGGGCCAAAGATATACAAGAATAGATATTGGAATTTTAAAGACAACATCCGGTGCCGCGAACGCTGGCGGTCACCTTGCTCAGCCATAACAGTAATACCTTCAATCCGTTAATAACCTGCTACCGGGCGAGCAATACCTGCAACTGCACGCGAGGTGCAGGGAGTAAAGTGAGTACTCCAACTCAGTGAGTAATAAGAGTAAATAATAACTGAGCAGCAAGAAATCACGTAAGGCAACCAACATGCTATACAGAAACCGGGTACAATTTCTGAGAAAAACAGTGAAATCTTTAGAAATATTTCGGATCAGTTCAAATCTCTTTTGAAAATGGTCTTTTCAATAATTACGAAAACTGTTTCAAATAGTTAGTGCTGACTAGCACAGAAAATTCGCCCCTCGAGCACAAATACCACAGTATAATAGGAAAAAGGCAAAAAGTATGCAAAATGAGCACATAAAGCTCGCCCCTTGGGCAATATCTTAAACTGCACCAGCCCCTCGGGCTCACTCTCATCAACACTCTCGGCCCCTCGGGCTCTCTTTCTTAGGTCACTCTCAGAAATAGTATCACATAATAACCGCTGCGGCGTGCAACCCGATTCATATGGGTACCCGCGCTCACTGTGGGTGTGCAGACTCCGGAGGGGCTCCTACAGCCCAAGCGCTATCAATAAGGCCTGAAAGCCTGAACAATATATATACATACTGCGGCGTGTAGTCCGATCCATATAATATACTACTGCGGCGTGCAGTCCGATCCATATATATACTACTGCGGCGTGCAGTCCGATGCATACATATACTAATGCGGCGTGCAGTCCGATCCATATATATATATTCCTCACATCGAGGCCCTCGGCCTCACATCCCTCAGTGTATCCTCATATTTGGCCCTCGGCCATACTCAGTCAGAATATCATCACAAGCCCCTCGGGCATTAGTGAAACAGTAGTCCTCAGCCCAAATTTTCATTTAAAAATATCATTTAAGACTCAATTTGAGTAAAAGCGGCTGAGATGTAAAATAGTGGAGAAACAATATGACTGAGTTCAAGTAATAAGTCAAAACAGAGAGGAAATGATGAAAATAATCCCCGAAGGGTCCCAATAGTTGGAACGAAGCCCAAATATGGCAATCAGCCCAAACAACAGTGATAACAAATAATTTCCAGTCAAATACGCAGTAATTAATCAATCGGGGAGGACCAAGTCACAATCCCCAGCGGTGCTCTACCCCACGCCCACTAACCGGCGTGCAAGTCACCTCAATATAGCACTATGGTGTGCAAATCCGGGGTTTCAAACCATCAGGATATCATTTACAAGTATTACTCACCTCGAACCGGTGAAATCTCTAGCTCGCGATGCCTTTTCTCCTCAAATCGGCCTACACGCGCGTCGAATCTAACCAAAATCAGAGTGAGTGCATCACACTATGCCAAGGGAACAATTCTCAATCGAAAACAATCAAAATATAGCAAAAATCCCGAAACTAACAAAACCCAAGCCCTAGGCCCGCTTCTCGAAAATTTACAAAACTCACATTAACGGATTCCTTGTCTCGCCACGAGTCCATACATACCAAGAACTTCCAAATCCGAGCTCAAATGACCAATTAAATCCCAATTTAAAATATCAAAAACTCAAGCCCTAGTTCATCAATTTTAGGCTTAATTTCCATGAATATCTAGACAAATTTCACAATATAATCGTGTTTTAAGTTAAAAAATCTTACCTCCAATCGATTCCCCTTGAATCCCTCTTTAATCTCCACGAAGAAGCTCTCAAAATGGTCAACCATGAGGAAAAATGACCCAAAATCGCGGAAATGAGCTTTTAAAACATTCTGCCCAGGTACTGTAGCTAACACTATGCGATCGCATTAGAGCTCCTGCGATTGCATAGCACAAAATTCTCGGGCACTGTAGCTAACCCTATGCGATTACATAGAACAAAATTCCAACTCCAAATTTAACCTTATGCGATTGCATAGAACAAATTTCTAGTGTCTCAAATTACTCTATGCGATCGCAACACTCCCTATGCAATCGCATAGCACAACCAAACAACCCCCATAATTTCTTCTATGCGATCGCATGAAACTCTTTGCGATCGCATAGAACAAAAGTTCTCTGCAATTTTTCTGCTGCATTAACACAACTCCAAACCTCCCGATAGCCATCCGAAATCACCCCGAGGCCCCCGGGACCTCAACCAAAAGCACCAACACATCCCATAACATCATTCAAACTTGATCCAATCATCAAAACACATCAAACAACGCTAAATTCATTAAATCTCATCGGATTCAAGCCTAAGTTTCTTAAAACTTCCGAAATACACTTTCGATCAAAAATCCGACCAAACCACGTCCGAATGACCTAAAATTTTTCACACACATCACAAATCACCTATCGAAGCTACAGCAACTCTCGGAATTCCATTCCGCCAAAATACTAACTTCGTCAATTCAAGCCTAATTCTATACCGGACCTCCAAGATCAATTCTGATGGCACTCCTAAGTCAGAAATCACCTCCCGAAGTTAACCGAATCACCGGAAATCACGTCCGAACCCTATAACTCATAAGTCAACATTCGGTTGACTTTTCCAACTCAAGCCTTCCTTAAAGAGACTAAGTGTCTCATTTCTTATCAAAACTAATCCAAATCAACTCTCACACACCACATACTGATAATGAAACATGAAGAAGTAATAAACAGAGAAAACGGAGCAGTAACATATGAGACGACGGGTCGGATCGTCAAACATATTTATTTTGATTTTCGTCAAAGATGTAAGGAACCAAATTTGCATTTCAGGATAGATTTTACTATATTTATTCGAAAGCTTAGAGAGGACAATTTATTTTTTTAGAACTAAAAGTGGAGGTAATATTGTAGAAGCAAAACTATACCGAGAATTGAGGAAAACACATACTGATCCAAAGAGAAATTCAATCTTGACGAAGTTTCTCATCTCTGCTCTATTGCATAAACTGCACCAAAGCGAGAAACTGTGTATAAATCACCAGACCGAATAAACAAGGGAAAAAAAATTATAAAGTAATTCAGAAGCGACATGTTTTCCCTTTTTTGTAGGTTTTTTAAGAATCTTACAGACGTCAAAATTTCCAAAAAGGGAGAAAAGAGATAAATAGTACATCCCTGAGCACGGGAGGTTCCACATCAGATTTTATTTTTTTAGCTTTATATTTGTATATAGATTATTCACTAATTTTTTAAGTTCCATCCACATGTAAAGATAATGTGAACATTACTGACTTCCCTTATATACAAAAATTACATAGTCAACAACCAAAACTCAAGGGAGGAAAATCCTAGGTTTCCCATAAGTATCCATGATAATTTCGTGAAGCTGTACTTCTATAATCTAAATGACTGCAATTCTCATTAGGGAATAAAATGGCAGAACGGAAGGGTAACTCGAGAAGACAAATACAATCACCTCGTGGCAATTAAACAATTTGTGTCATGTTATACTGGTGGTACTCAATTATCAGGGAGAACCATACAATTAAGCACATTATCGGCCTCATTCCCCAATAGAGTGGTGTAAATGTCCGACGTCCTTTTGGTTAAATATTCTGCACAATACACAAAACATGTATATTATTTTTTATTCCATTAGAAAAGAGTGTTGTAAATTTTAATTTATATAGAATCGAGATATAAGACCCAAGAAAATACACGATTCAGCATCTTTTTCATGCCTTTATCCAGATGTAATTTATGTCAGACAACCTTTGCAAGTTTTCCATGAAATAATGGACATAATCTGGAAACTGAAGTCACTACCACGTAAATAAGCTTCCTACAAGCCAAAAGTAGAGTGATAGCAAACTCAGCCAGGAAAACGGAAAACTAATATTTGCTAAATTACCTAACAAAAGATTAAATGTATTTGCGACTGAAACAAAATCTTAAGCCAAAGCAATGACTACCTGAATGACAACATCTTAGAGAGTTGCAACATCACGTGCGAGGTACTTAGTCAGGCGAGAGGATAATCCAACCTGTTAAAAAAATGACAGATTGAACATAACACTCCGACTTTAAGAAGAAGAATGAATGAGCGGAAGATTCATTTAAATATCACCAAGAAACAATCAAAGTTAATGAGGCTTTTGGGTTTTCAAATAGAGGATCACGGTATAATAATACTAATATAGCAAGAACTATGTATAATCAAATGAAAATAAGAAGTAACAGAATCTATGCAATATTAATATTTGAGGTTACAATGAAAATCTAATATAGTCTAAACTCAATATCAGTAAACTATAATCAACACTTATAGACATAAAAATAAGTCCAATGGTCATCAGTCATCACTATTAAATTAAAAAATCTTCCATAACAGTTAATAATGACTAATTGCACTTAACTCTGCTTATATCGCCTCATATGTGCGCTTTTGTGAGCATCTTCTCTGGCTTTTGTGCTTTCTTTTTCTCTCTTATTTCAAGCACTATCGCTGTGATGTTAATTTAGTATTTTCACAACCTTCGCTCATCTCTTCATCGCTGCTACAACCGTTGGTGTGTCTTAATCTTTGTTTGTTTTTCCTTCAGTTTTTTTTTTTCAATTTGATATTACATGGATATGGATGGCAGTGTAGTTAATTTTCTTCCTCCATAATTATATTCACCCATCAATAAACTATATACACAAATAGGATAAATCTTCATCAAGTTGAGTTAAGAAGGCATGAAAAATTTACTACTGATTCGGGATAAATAACAACCAATTTACAGTAGAGAAATTAAGCAATCATTTATGCCACATAAAATTGTGTCGTGATTATCTGTATTACTTAACATATCCAATATTCTAGCCTTAGAGAAATTAAGCAATCATTTATGCCACATAAAATTGTGTCGTGATTATCTGTATTACTTAACATATCCAATATTCTAGCCTTAGAGAAATTAAGCAATCATTTATGCCACATAAAATTGTGTCGTGATTATCTGTATTACTTAACATATCCAATATTCTAGCCTTAATATTCATCTGGAGATGTTATTGGTTCTCTGCAAAGTAAAAGGTTTCTCTTAGATGCAAAATATTCTACATGCATTTAGGTTTAAATTTCTTATAGAAGTTTCTTATTGCAAATTTTCTCACAGAATTCAAGTTAGTTCAAGTGCGTGTTCTTGAGAAGAAAACAACCTGTTGTAATCAAAATAAGAAAATAAGGAAAGAACCTTGGTAAAGCAGAACAGATATAGGTAGTATCATAAGGTTTTATCCGAAAAATATTGATTTTGTTTGGTTCTTGGTGATTTTGGAGTATTATTAATTTTATAACCTCCCACTAATGCTCTCTGACCTTAAACATTGTTTTTTCTTTAACCTTTTAATTAGTGATGTGTCTCAGTGTCTACATCAAGACGGCCTCATTTCGAAAATCAATTCGCAATGCCTTGAGTTTGAGCACCAATATCTGAGGCTACAATAAAAGTCTAATATAGTCTAAACTCCATATCAGTGAACTATAATCAACAATTGTACACATTGTTGACGAATTCTTTTACTATTAACAGTATCATAAAGCAAAATTCTTGTACTCCATATCAGGCACACCCTTAGTTATCAGAAATAGTTATGTGTATTAGAATCTTTACACTCTTGGTTATCAATTATGCAAAAAGCATAGTAGTTAAGAATTTTCGGAGCGTACCTCAAATACGAATGGAGAATGGTCAAACTGAATCTTTTCACAGCCTTTTGTTCATTTGCACTACCATCTATCAACCTAAAAAGAAAAATAAATGATGTGTTCAACTGAATAGTTAAAATTAAAGGGTCTAACATTTAAAATGCTGAAAATATATCCAAAGGAGGCATAGATGATAAAGATTAACTTTAAAAAGATTACAGACCGGCAAATGTTGAATAAATTTGTAGCATTTTATGAATGCGTGGGCAAGGTCAACCTATAGGGGCATATTTACGAATACTTCATGGGCGTCAAAATAAGCAGTTGTTATCCAGTTGTTCGGCGCTGGCGAAGGAGTGAGTCGCAGACGGAGCGGAATAGAAATGAAAGCGCATATTGGAAATGGCAGTGAGGAAAGATTTTAGAAATAAGCTGATGAATTAAACTAAATCAACAAAGATGAGGTAAAAGCCGTGTAGAAGAAAAAACGGGGAGGAGAAAGAGTATAGAGAATTTCAACAAAGGTAAAAGGAAAAAACAATAGGAAACAGAAAATAGGTAAAAGGAGGATGAATACAGAGATAGAGGGACGAAAGGAGACAGAAAGATAAAAGAATCTGTTGGAAACGAAACGGTTGTTTCTGAAGCGTCGTATGTTACGGTGACTTTTATTTTTTGATGGTGAAAAATCAGAGAAAATTGCAAAAAGTCATAGAAAAAGATAAATGCAGTTCCTACTGAAAGGGAGCGGCACGTAACCGGCTGTAGGCCCTCAATTATATATTTATATAGATACAGATTTATATAAATATAGACTAGTCACGTAAGTGCTTCGCACGTAATATTTAGGACCGGAAAAAGATGAAAAGTAAAAGTATAATAAAAGATAAAATAGGAGTAGATATTAGAAGTGTATAATAATTAAAGCGCCTAATAGTTAATGTCAAATATATATATGAATACTTGTTATCAAAATAATGTTGATTCGAGCAACTTAATTATAAAATTAAAAATGCTTCTTTTTGTTGCTAATTCATACATTACCATGTATATGTTATTATCATTAATACTTTTTTAGTTACTTGTGGACAACAAAATGGACAAGGAAGACTTACGTGCGCAAGTGAAAAAATCGTTACGAAATTTGTACAAAACAGTACTACTTTTTCCTTATTATTATAACTTTGGAATTCATTAAATAATTATATAGCTTTTAAAATATATTTGAATTTAGTCTTTTTTTAAAAAAAATTCTAAATTTCGGTAACAAAATTTAAGTTCTTTAAGCTCTTTTAACTTCTACTTTATAATTAACTCAAACATAATTGCTTAGGTAAAAAATTACAATTACCTGAGCAAAAGTCTTGATTCATCTTGATATGAAATATACGGTGTTTTTGATATACGGAAAAGGTCCAAATATGCCCGTGAACTATTCGAAATAGGACAAATATGTCTGTCGTTAATAGTTTAGCCCAAATACGTCCAAACCGTACAATAGTTGTGCGAATTTGCCCTTTTTTAACGGAACAATATTTTTTTTAATTAATTAAAATCAAAATATTTTTTTCTAAAGCAATTTTTCTAAAAGTTTTTTTATACTAAAAACTGAAGAAAAAAAATGGAAATATTTTTTTTCCAACTTTTACAAAAGAACTGAAAAATATTTTCTAAAACAATGTTTTTGTAAAAACAGAAATAAATCTAAAAAGCAATTTTCTAAAGCAATATTTTTGAAAAAACTGAAATAAAAATGAATTTATTTTACTAAAAATTGAAAAAACGAAAAGAAATTGGTTTAAAATAACTGAAAAATTATTTTCTAAAATAATATTTTTGTAAAAATATAAATAAAATCTAAAAAGCAATTTTCTAAAGCAATCACTTAACGAAAACTGAAAAAAAAAGAATCTGAATTTATTTTTACTAAAAACTGAAAAAACAAAAAAAAAATTGCTTTAAAAAAACTGAAAAATTATTTTCTAAAATAATTATTTTTGTTAAATCTAGAAAAAAAAACCGAAAAGTAATTTTCTAAAGCGGTAAAAACTAGAAAAAACTAAATTTTTTTGAACTAAAAACTGATAAAAAGAAAATATTTTTTTTTCAGTTTTTACAAAAATATTGCTTTAGAAAATTGCTTTTCAATTTTTTTTTAGTTTTTACAAAAACAATTGTTTTAGAAATTATTTTTCAGTTTTTTAAAGAGATATTTTTCTAAGAATTGGGAAAAAATATTTTGATATTAATTAATTAAAAAAAGAAAAGAAAAAATATTATTTTCGTTAAAAGGGGCAAATTAGCACAACTATTGGACGGTTTGGGCATATTTGACCAAACTATTAACGACGGGCACTTTTCCTCGAAATGAGAAAGAAGATGGTACACTTGAATTGTATTATTTAAGTGCTTATTGCTTGCCAAAAATCCTACTTCTACAATTGGTAGGTCACTGGGTAGTAGCTTCCTTCTCTCGCCGTCCCGCCCTTATAACAACTCTGGAACCCAAATCAGTCTTGCAGGAGTGGTAACCCATGTAGTAAGACTCTTCGGCCTCGTAGTCAAGCTACTGATGAGCCTTATCGCCAAAGAAGGGGGAGCCTACTGAAGTTTCAAAACAAAAGGAATTGAGAATCATCACAGGCTGTGTTTTAAGTGAAGGAGAGAGACTTCTTTCTCCTTTGCCTTGCTCAATCTTCCTTTTCTGATTGAAAGTAGCAAGCCACTATACTATTGGTACAGAGGCCAGATAGAAGGTTGCTCATCCAGCCCAGCGGATCCATTGTTTATGCGGCAGTGCAATGCAGTTGAAAAAGGGAAGCCGTTTTTTATTAGTAAGGTATAAGTTGGTTGGGGGGAAACTCCAAAACTAGAGTTCCAAAAAGCTTACCTTATATTATAGAAAAGTTTGAGAAAGGGGCACCCCCACTATACCCCTAAACTACAAGCTAGCGCGCAACGACTGAAAAACCGTTGTTGCTTGCTGCTTGCATGCTCGAATATCTCTCTTCCGCCTCTCATCCCTGTCTCAATTCTGATTGATTAGCTTCTTCCTTCGCGTAAGCTACGGTCTAACGACCCCCTTGTTGTGTTGCATTTTGTGATCTTCCGCTTCAGTCTGCGTTTTTCGGATAGCCGAGACCCGATGTTGATTTCCGATTTAAATGTCAGCGTAAGGTTTGAGGCGGCCCATCTAATTAGTTCAGCTATCACTGCTGGAAAACCCAGCGGTTGTTCGGCTGCATACTCCCCGTCTACCTATCTCACACTCCCAAAGCAAATTTTTCTTTCTTCTTTCATTTGCCTTTCCTGCATCTTTCATTCTATCCATAGGTCGGCTTCGCGCAGATAGATCTTTACCGGGGAGATTGGTGGCCCTTGAGGTATGCCCTTCCGGTGGGTTGTTCCTTTATCTATCTTTTCCATCTAGTGCCTGCACTGCGTCAGAAAATCTTCGTCTTCGATCTCTCTTCGCAACGCATTTTAAGGGCTAAGACTTTCTCTCGACATCTTTCTTTTATTTAAGTAAGCAAAAATTCTATAAAATAAAACCATTACAATTGCAATAGGATTCTTCTTATATATCCGACGGAAAAGGTCCAAATATATTCGTGAACTATTTGAAATAGGACAACCGAATAGAGTGCGGAACCAACGAGTTCAGTCAAACAAGGTAACGAGTCAAAGGAAAGGATCAAGCTTGAAAGGAATGGACGTGCGTAGGCTTAATAGTGAACGCAGACCCCTGCTTATAGATATGAGACTTGATAGCTTCCGACGCTCATGGAAAGACTTCAAAAGTTGGTTTTAAATTTCTTTAAACAAAAGCAGCTTAGTGCGAAGCAGTAATTGTTAACAGATGCAATTTTCCAACTTAAGTACGTTCGAGAACATAATTGTAATTATAGGTCACATATGAGGTGTTATGATATGATTTGAAAGGATATATGTTACTGTTGGAATTCAATACTGTTAATTTGATTCATGTGTAGGATAAGATTCGTTTTTAATAGAAGGATTTAGTTTCTATCCAATATTGCAATTATATTCTACATTGACTTGTTTCATGGAAGTCAGGGCACGTGCACCCATGCTCCCTTCCCTAGGCTAGGTATAAGTAGTACTAATTTTAAACTTATCTATATAAGTATGTTTGTGGGCACCCATACTCAAATGACTATCTTGGTACACTGGTAAATTGGTGCCCCTATACACCCTAGGTCATGGGATTGATTCCCTGACACTTTATTTTTTTCCTATTTAAAAGTCCCTCTTGTCTAAAAACAGATCCCCGTTAAAATTTTCAGGTATGTAACTACTCTCTCTCCTTGCTATGTATTTCAATTCACTCGTTGCTAGCCTATTCCGCGCTCTCTGCTTTTCTGTTTTGCTCAGTGTTTGAATCTCTTGTTGAGATTTTGTCATGTTGATAGTGGTTATGATTGTTTATTGTTGAAATGAGAAGTCGTTGAATGCTATTTATATTATGTTTTGATATAGTTGCACTATAAAAATCAAGTTAGGAGGTGGGCAGATACATCTATTTGATCTCAAAGATAAAAGTATTACAGATTGCGAAAGTATTGGTAAGTTTTCATTTTAAATATGGGTCAGGTCGGATAATTTATCCGTTTTTATTATCCATTTTCGACCTGAATCATATCTGCCCGCCCTGCCCGTTTGTCACTCCTAGGTGCACCCATCCTCCCGAAATACTAGATTCGCCTCTGATGGAAGTAAATATTAAACTTAAAAGGATAAAATAGTCAATTAAAATTTCAGAAATATTTTGTCACTCAACATTTAGCTTCAAAACATTGTGCTTTTGTAATAGAAGAATTTTAATAGATCCCTGATAATACTAACAAAAGAATGATGTTGTATGGCACATACGTGAGTGAATTTATTATTTAATAGTTTTGTGGCTATAATTCATATGTATAAAAAATGATGCAAACGACTGCTATTCAGATTGAGACTTATTAAGTAAAAGGTTTCCATTGTCCATTTATTATTTAAATCAATTAAAAGTGAACTACAAAATAAGATAACCTTACGAATATTTCAAAGCCACAGCGTTGCGGACAATTAAGTCATCCTTTATGAAGAATCTACTCAGGGTACTTTACGTGGCCTTTCAAATATACACTTGCAAGTTTGTTCTAACTGAATTGGGAGAGAGTTTGGGAAGCCACCGTCAATATAGATATAGAATAGATAATGAAGATATAGATATAAATATAGATATAACATGCCATTATTTTACTTTTACATTCAATAGCAAAACAGATCAAGTGGCAAGTGCATGATATACAATTTAATGCCTATTATACATAAAAAATTGTATTTACCATAAATCCTCTTTTTAGTGATTTTATATTTCATTTTAGGATATTCAATTCTCTAGAGACAAATCTTTTTCCAACTTAATGTGCACTTTTGATTTTTAAAATTTTGAAGCAAGTTTTTAAAATGTGCACTAGGGGTGGCAATTTGAGCCCAAACCCATCTAACCCACCCAACTAGCCCAGAGATTAATGGGTTGAGCTACAAACATTTTAGCTCATGGGTCAATTTGGGTTGAGCCCAAGTAAACCCATTATTTTTTATAGCCCATTCTGACCCATTTAACAACCCAAATACAACCCATGAAACTCACCAAAAACAAAGGATCTCAACCCAACTTATGTAGAAATTTACTTAGTTGCCCCAATTTTATTTTATTTTGTATTTTTAATTTTCTGTTCTTTTGTTTTTCTACACCACCCCAATTTTTTTTTTGTATTTTCAATTTTCTATTTTTTTATTTTTCTGCGCCGCCCACCCTCCCCC
>MU785962.1:31374-52885 GCA_026770625.1 Nicotiana glauca
CCTTTTTTTTTGTATTTTTAATTTTTTATTTTTCTGCACCACCCACCCCGCAACACACCCCCCACACGTACGCGCATGCAAAACCCCTTAATTTTTTTTATTACTTTTTTTTATAATTTTAATTTTTGTTTTCTGTTTTATATTTTTTCGTTTTTCTGTATCATCCACCTACCCCAACCTCCCCCACCCTCACCAACAAAATAATTGTTGACTTACATATTTTAAGGTAAAAAGGTTTTTTTTATGCAAGATGAGCATGCTTCTAAAACATGGGTCAAGTTGGGCGGGTTGGTTATGACCCATTGTTTAGCCCATCATGACTCAGCCCATCTTAACCCAAATACACTTTGGGCTGGGTTGGGCAATGACCCATTTATTGACCTAACCCATCTTGACTCGCCCAAATTCGGCCCAACCCGCCCATTTGCCACCCCTATGCGTAGCAGCTCGTACATGTATTATTCTATTTGAGATCTACGGCTTTAGGAACTCTGAGTAAACACAAAACTTATCCTGATTATTGGGTTTGATTAAAAAACCTCCCATAGAGTGCCATTACTTGATCGTTTTCTCTCAGTATTCAGTTCTTTGTGAGCTGTTGGCGTTCATCACTCGCAGAGAGGCATACACCATGAAGCACAAACTTTACCTAACTGGAATTAGTATTTACATTTGAAGTACGAGTGAGAGATCAAATTGAATGAAAAATGTAAACAAATTACCAGAAAGCTTATAAAAGCTGCACGGCAAATTGCTTTTCACGACAATGGAGCAGGCCCTTGCTTTTCACATTTTGCAATACATATTCATGCACTTTCTTTGTGCTCTTTTGTTTGAATTAAATACTTATTGGTTTGAAAAGGAAAAAAAGAGAGAGAAAATGCTCTGTTTGTGGAAACTGATTAAAGCTTGAGTACGATTTACCCAATTGGTGGTTAAGAAGAAAGACTCAGTCAAGGATCATGTGAGTGATGCTCGTCATGTGAGGCTTACATCAAAGACACCCAAAGAGGCAGAGCCTTAAAAAACATAGATATGGCTTAACTTACACCTTTTAGAAGTATGTGTTTTATTGTATACCTTGGGGCAAATTGCACCTGCCTTGCCTTAATGGCTCAATCTCCTTTTTTAACATTGATGAACGATGCAAAATTATGTAATTGTTATTCTCATTTCACATTTCTTTTGTCAATTACTCTTTCATCTTTATTACTACTTATTTTCCTCCACTCTTTGTGTATCTTGTAGGTTGTTCCTATTCCCTCGTCCAGGGCATCTTTGGTTCAAGATATTTTTAACATGGCTGCTGAAAAATTGGAATTCAAATTTACCATAATTAAAGGTGTGATTACTGACTTCTGTATTGCACAAGGCCATGGAGTCAGAATCCCTGCCCCATTCCCCAACCAGATAATAGAAGAAAACTGGTAAAGGACTTGATCAAAAAAGAAAACTGGTAAAGGCAGAGACAACAGAACAGTGGAAAACATCAGCTCAACTCTGCATTCATGCTTCAGCCTTAGCTATTCTTCGTTGTCCTTTAATGCCTCATCACTGCAGATGCTCAAAATTCTAAACCTCTGTTTTTCTCATTATAACCTTTTCTCCTCTGTTCTCTGCTAATTGGGAATGTGGGTTAGCATGGTTATGGATGAAACCTCATGGATTTAAAATTACTCCTCTGGTGCTTGTTTTGTTTTGCCTGTTAGTGTCATAGATTGTCTTGTGTCGGAGGGAGGGAGCAGTTCAGTCTAGAGATGACATTCATGTGGTGTTTTCTTTTTACTGCAAAAGGAAGACAAGCGTTGCGGACACAGTTTAACAGCAGTTGCAGCTTATTTTATGTTGAAGTTCCTCGAGGTGGTATTTTGTCACATGTTGTGGAGGAGAATGAGAAATTCCCAGCTCAATTTGGTCGTGAGGTAAGATGTTTGTATATACCTGACAAGGGAGGATAGCCTAGTGTAATGGGGAGGAGTGTTGGCCCTCCACCTCAAGCAATGAGGTTGGAGTTTCTAATCACCAAGGGAGCAAGGAGGGGGTGTTTGGGGGGGGGGGGGGGAATAGGATGTAAAAGCATGTAACTGAAATGTTTATATATATCTCTGGCAGAATGCACTTCCATATAAATTTTACCTAGGTTTATCTTGCAATCATCCCCTTATCTAATAATGTATCATGTTGCTAAAAATTTGGACAGTTGATACTTAGTTTGCTTCCACTTTATGCAAAATATGTTTTAACAACTGTAATTTGCTTTGTTTTGCATGAATGTGTCACAGGTTTTGGCAGGCTTGCGAAATGTGGCAGATAGAGCTGATTGGAGAAATTGTAAGGATAGCAAAGAAGAAGAAATTAAAATGGTTGAGAGATTCAAGAGTGGATTTCAAGAATATGATCCAAATCAATAGGATATCCAAGAAAGATGCAACACGAGAGCTTTTCCTCTTGTGTTGTTCACCTTATACAACGTTGCATTTCCTTGAGGTTCTCTTTGCTCCCGGCTTGGGTATAATTGCAAGTATTTGCAGTTCTTCAAGCTCGTGTTTGCATTATGGTTGAACAGTGATGATTTTCTGAAAACATTTTTGCCACAGGAAAGGATGCTAGTGCGACTGGAAAGTAACTGCATATATATAGACAGCAACATTATGGTTCAACAATTTGGTGTTATACTGAGTAATTCTGCTCCTACTATGAAACATTGGTCTAGTTGCATGCTGGACATTGGCCAAGTTGCTGCTAGGAGGTATAGCAGTTCAATTTTCATGTATGCTGTATCGATAAACTCAACCTGTAGATTAGGCTATTTAGATGAGAACCATCCACTGTATGAATGCTTCATGAATTAGCTTGTGAGGTTGTTTGCAACGGTTTGAGACAAGTCAAGGTGCAATTTTAACTTTATTGGCCAATGGACTTGGTTCTTATTGTTAGAAACATTACAAACTTTATCGACGTAACTGTTATCATGTTAACTTGATCACCAGAATAAAGTTTTAAGTATTGTAACTTTCGAATTTTGTTGATAAGGGAATCAGAGTTCTTTCCGTTCTGTTATGAGTTAAAAATCTTGGAAGGCTAAAGTAAGAATTGCTGCTAAGATCTTGTACAGCAATCATTGCTACTCTACGGAACAAAGTTGTTCTGCTGTCACTGTTGTTTAAGAGCATTGTTTGTAACTGTGTATAGCTTTACAACATAACAAGCATTGCAAGGCATTAGTCGATGGGCGTGCAGTAAAAATTTACTGGACCTAGTGTTCATATCCAACCATACTAATTTACTGTGATTAAGTCTAAAATAAAGGTGAGCATGTCAATTAACTATGATTTTATGATAATGATGTACGTGATATATCAAATATTTATTGTGTTAGTGTAAATATTGGCGGAGGTGGATCTAGGATTTGAAGGTAGTGGATACCATAATTTCATTTGATATATACCTTGCAATAACTAATACGGAGTTTGTTAGAAACAATTATTTGTTTTTTTTGTTTATTCGGGTCAATTTAGTAGGTAATTTTTATTTGCAGATATGAATTACATTCAGATATCAAGAAACAAACGTAACTAGCATTTTAAATAAGGATCCACACCTTTATTCTAACAACACAAGTAAAATCAATATTTTTACAAGGGAATGACATCCTATTCTGTGTATTAAAAATAAATTTATACAAATAAGATAACATCTTCAATAAGGGAATTACACCAATCAGAATAAGTAAAGTAAAAGAATCTTTAATAGATAAATTATACCCCATAAGTATAAAATTAAATAAACTACAAGTTCCCAAAAATTAAAATCATAAATCTCATATATTTTTAAGCAATGCTTATGATTTTTTTATCATAATTTAATATTAAAGAGATTTAAATTATATTTAATAACCATAGAATAACACAAATTTTTCCGATACAATAAGATGAAAAATAAATTTGATCTCAATCAAATTTCATCGAGACCCAAGTTTTTTGGACTAGAAAGAAGAAAACTCATAAATTTGGGATTAAGAGACCACAAATAAAATAATAGAATAAAGAAAATAATATAAAAAATAATAAAACAACAAATAAAAAATTGGGATGTAGCTGAAAAAGGAAATGACAGGTACAAAAGGAAGTAAAAAGCACACAGAAAAGGAAAAGTCGGATAAGGTTCAAGAAAAATTCCAACTTGAATTTTACACACGAGAAAAGCTTTCAAAAAAATCTATCAGCCATGACACATTTATCTAGTTTACAACTACGGTAGCATCAAATATTAATCTAGTTCACGAAAATTTCAATATAGGTATATGATAATTTTATCATCTTAGCAGATGCCACATCCTAAAGGGGGTGGATCCCCCCTCCAATATTGGGTGTGAATTTTTACATGATTGATCCATTTTTAAAAATTATTCTCATAAATGATAATAATCTTTGTTTATTCCAAAACTGGCACATTTTTTTTACCTGTTTAGCACTTTCACGTCGGTAACTCATAAACTAAGGGATCTCGCTACATCAATATACTTTTATTATATTTCCTTTTCCATCTCTCTTCCATAATTGTTTCTTCTCTTCCATAAATAACACTTACCCAAATATATCAAAGATTCTGAAAAAAGAATATCTAAAATATAATTCCCTCTTTAATATAAATTTGTCATAATAAATTTAAAAATCCTTTATGCCATGATTTTCTATTCCTTTTCACTATTTTCTCTCTCTGCCACAAAATTCAATCATTGATAGGTTACAAGTACCTTGTTAAATGTTTTAATGATCTAGCAAACTTACTATCAAGAACTAGATAAGGAACCTGTTACACATTCTCAAGATCTTAAGATTTAAAGGTTCCAGCTTGGGATATTGTTCAACTATTCAAAGTCGAAGGAACAACTGAGGGAACAGGTCGCTACCAGCTTCCGAGGTAACTGTACAAAGTCAACTCTCCAGCTGGAAAGTTATTGCCTACACACGCTACAGTACAAGAACAATGCAACAATCAACTTTATAGGGAAGGCCTTTTTACCTACCTTGCTTACATCGTCACACATGGATTATTAACATCAAGGAAGGTAAAACAAATCACTTGAACACTTAGAGAATTTACTCAAGCTCTCTCACATGATTGATCATCCACCAAGCAATTCTCAAGTGCATCAAGAACAAAGAACAATTAACTATGGACCAGTTCCCACATCAAGTTATTGTATGTCATTAGTTGAGTTGTAACTTTGTAATAGTTCTTCAAATGTAATTCCTACTTAGCTTGTTTAGAAGTATTCTGTAGGAAACCCTTTGTAAATCTTAAACATTTGTGTTTGAGTCTTGGCTAGAGTTAGTGAAGTTGTAAAGTCTTTGTAATAGAGTTATCAAAGTGACTTATAATAGAGTATTATAATTTAGTGAGGGATTAAGAGGTTAATTCCTAGGTTGCATATATTGTAATATAAAAGTTGCTTAGTAGTAAAGTTGAAATCCTACAAGGGTAGGTCGTGGTTTTTAATCCCGTTGAGCTGGGAATTTTTCACGTAAAATTTCTCTTGTTATTTATTTACTGCATTGTGCGTGTGTTCTGTTGAACCTGATAGAGAACCTAGTTCTCTATAAAGCTTGGTAGACCCTTAAATTTTATCAATTGGTATCCGAGCGGATTCTTTCTATCAGGTTAACACCTAGAAAGGATCATCATGGCTGATCCGCCAAACTTTGAAGAAGGTTAGTCTACTAACGGGCCACCAAGGTTGGTGTACATGGCAGTGATAGCATCAGAGGACCTGGCAATTAGGTTCCAAAGGGAAAAGATTCCCTACAACCCTCATAGCAAGTACATTATTGTACCTTACAATTGGTTTTACATTTATTGCGGTAACACTGGGCACTTTAAAGAAAACTATAAGGCCAGATTTCAGTTACAGCAGAAAAACAAAGTTTTTGCTGAAAAAGTAACTACAGGTAAAGAACCTTATCCCTCATATAAAAAAACATGATGCATGTTTGGACCAGAAGATCCCTTATTCGCCATTTTCTGCATTACAAGGGACCCAAACTTATTTGGGTTCCTAAGTCTAACTCCTGATTTTCCTGTACAGGGAATAGTGAAAGGAAGCAACCTGCAATGGTACATGGATAGTGGATGCTCAAAGCATATGACTGGAAGTACAACTAATTTCCTTTCGCTTAAGGCCCTGCAAGAAGGGAGTGTATCCTTTGTAAATGTCAAGAAAGGTTACATTCTGAGAGTTGGAAGGATTGAGAAGTCTTCGTCACACTCAATCGAAAATGTGTACTACGTGAACAAGTTGAAGTACATCTTGCTAAGTGTTTCCCAGATTTGTGACAAGGGAAACAAGGTGGAATTTGTGTCAAAGATTTGCACGGTCACAAACCTAGTGACTGGTGAGGTGGTGCTAGTAGCAAAAAGATAAAAAAATATCTATGTTGCTGATTTTGAGTCTTTGCAAAATGGTGATCTCAGATGTCTAAGTGACATTGATGATGATGCTGAACTATGGCATAAGAGGCTGGGTCATGCAAGCTTCACGTTGCTGAACAAATTGGTCAGGAAGGACATGGTTCGTGGTCTGCCCAAATCAAGTTTCAAGGATCACAAAGTGTGTGATGCATGTGTAAAAGGCAAGCAAGTCAGATCCTCATTCAAGCCCAAAAAGGAAGTCTGTACCTTAAGGCCACTTGATGTTCTTCACATAGATCTATGTGGACCTATGAGAGTGATAAGCAGAGGAGGAAAGAAATACATCTTTGTGATAGTTGATGACTACTCAAGATTCACCTGGACCTTGTTTTTCAGAACCAATGATGATACTATTGAAGTGTTCATTGCTTTTTCAAAAAGATCCAAGTGAAGATGGGTAATAAGGTAGCCTGTATCAGGTCTAATCATGGGACAAAGTTTATGCCAAATTTGATGAGTTATGTTCAGAGAATGGTATCACTGACAATTTCTCAGCTCCACGAACATCTCAACAAAATGGTGTTGTGGAGAGGAAGAATAGAACTCTTGAAGACATGGCAAGGACAATGTTGAGTGATAGTGAGATTGCAAAGAATTTATGGGCGGAAGCTGTCAACACTACTTGCTACTTGAAGAGCAAGTGCATGATCAGGTCTCTTCTGAACAAAACTCCATATGAACTGCTGAATGGAAGGAAGCCCAAGTTGACAAATCTAAAGAATTTTGGGTGTAAATATTTTGTTATCAACAAAGGAAAGGAAGCTCTTGGAAAATTAGATGCCAAAAGTGATGAAGGAATCTTTCTGGGATACTCATCTCAAAGCAAAGCTTACAAAGTATACAACAGAGGACTCAATGTGTTGAGGAAAGTATACATGTGATCTTTGATGAATCTCATCTCTCCTGTGAGAAGGACAAACATGTTGATCAAGATAGAGAACCCTTATCCATTCCAGGAGAAGTTATTGACATGGCAAACGAAAAAGCAGACATGATGAGTAATGTAAAAGAATCCAGTGAAAATGATGCAAGTACACCTCCATCTATTGAATAGGAACCTAGTCCCATGATCACACCAACTGAAGCTGAAAATAGAGTTGTTTATGCAGTCCGTGGTACTGCACTCTGAAGTAAGAAGCGCCCAAGAAACTCAGTCAGATATACCTAGGTCCTTTGCCAATGAGATTCAGGTACCAAATTGAAAGAATAAAAGCTCACATCCTCTTGACAACATAATCACCCCTCTTGACTCAACTCAAACCAAATCAAAAGCAAGAAATTCACTTGCCTTTTCAACCTTTACTTCCCAAATAGAGCCCAAAAACATCAAAGATGCGTTGAAAGATGCAGACTGCATCACAACAATGCAAGAGGATATTTATCAATTTGAAAGAAACAAAGTATGACACCTGGTTCCTCGACCCGCAGATCGAACTATCATAGGGACCAGGTGGGTATTCAGGAACAAACTTGATGAGTTTGGAAATACAACAAGAAACAAAGCGAGGCTTGTAGTCCAAGGCTACAATCAGGAAGAAGGGATTGATTATGATGAAACATTTGATATAGTTGCTCGAATGGAAGCCATTAGAATTTTTATTGCCTTTGCATCTCATATGGAGTTCACACTGTTTCAAACGGATGTCAAAAGTGCATTTCTAAATAGCTACCTAAAAGAAGAAGTCTATGTCAAGAAGCCTCCTAGATTTGAGTGTCACAAGCATCCTGAGCATGTGTTCAAACTGGACAAGGCATTGTGTGGGCTAAAGTAGGCTCCCCGGGCTTGGCATGAAAAGTTATCAAAGTTTCTTCTAGAAAATGGCTTTACAAGAGGGAAAATTGACAATTCTCTTTTTTCTGATGAAACGAGGGAGGAACCTGCTCATTGTTCAGGTATATGTTGATGATATCAATTTTGGAGCAACATCGGATGCTCTTTGTGAAGAATTTGCAAAAATCATGGGGAGTGAGTTCGAGATGAGTATGATGGGAGAATTAAATTTCTTCCTAGGACTTCAAGTGAAGCATTCTCAAAAGGGAACACTGATAAGTTAGCGAAAGTACATTAAAGAGCTGCTGAAAAGGTTTGGCATGGAAGCATCAGAAGTTATTGACACTCCTATTTCCACAACCACTTGTCTAAGCCATGGATGAACCTGATTCCCCTATAAACCAGGCCTTGTATATAGGGATCATATGGTCACTCTTGTATCTCACTACAAACGGGCCAGACATTGTTTTCAACGTGGGTCTTTGTGCAAGGTTTCAATCTTATCCAAAGAAATATCATCTGAAGGCTGCCAAGAGAATATTAATATATCTCAAAGGAACACAGGACCTGGTTCTCTACTATCCCTCAGGTGACAACTTTGATCTTATTGGGTATGTTGACGCTGATTATGCAGGATATCTGGTGGACAGGAAGAGCACGTCTGGAATGACACATTTCTTGGGTTCTTGTCTAATCTCATCTGGTACAAGGAAGCAAAACTTAGTGGCACTCTCAACTACATAAGCAAAATATATAACAACTGTTTCTTGGTGTACTTAGTTGCTGTGGATCAAGCAGCAGCTGGAAGAATTTGGTGTGTTCTCAGATTGTATGACTATATTATGTGACATACAAGTGCACTCAACATGGCCAAAAATCCAGTACAACATAAGAGGACCAAGCACATTGATGCAGGTCATCATTTCCTCAGAGACAATGTTGAAAAAGGGCTCATATGCATGAAATTCTGCAGCACAAAAGATCAGATTGCAGATATATTCACTAAATCCCTAAGCAGAGAATACTTTGAGAAAAATTGCCTAGCATTACGGTTGATAAAACCCAACCGAGAACCTGGTCCCTCGATGATTGTCTATGAAAGAAATGTTCAGGTAAAATTAGCTAAAACGTGTTTTCTATCAAAGTCTAACTCATTTATATACTGTTACAGGTAGACACGCATGATGATTAAAGATAAAATAGGCAGTTGATGCAGTACGTACTGGTAAAAAGGACAAAGCTTACAGATGAAAGACTAGTCAGGGAACCTGGTTCTTCTGACACAGGTTAGTAGTTTCTCTGTTCTATCATTCACAATTTTGAACGGTTTAAACAAGTGCCACATCATCAGTGTGTCAATTTATTTTCCTTGCATCTTTTGAAACCCAAACATCTCACCTGTTAATAATCAACCCGACTCCCCAAAAATTGTCGCCCTTTCTAACCAACCCCTCATCCTTCTTAAATATATCTATCACAATCACACCTATTCACATCAAACTTCAACTCCTCCTTCTTCTTTCTATTTGAAAACTACCCATTGAGCCCACACTTCAACTCACCATGGCTGAAAATCACGAAATCTTGAATGTTCTAAGTAACACCCCCATTGAGCCCTCACTAGTTGAAACATTGACATTTCACTCCTCCCTCAAACCACCACTAGCCAAAACCCTAGGGCTGAGTCACCCCCACATTCCGTTTACTCTCCTACCCAATCGAGTTCTGGTTCTCATAGGAGTCACAAAATCTCGACTCCTAAAAGGTTTGTAGCCCTGAGCTCACCTCCTATTTCACCAGAAAAAGGGGATAAATAGAGTATTGCTGACAAAGAAGAAAATCAGGAAATTTCAAGTTCTCCTATGGAAGAAGCATCAAAGGTAGATCAAAATGATGGTTCCTAAAATGTTGACTCAATAAAGACAACTCCTAATCTTGTGTCCACAAGTAACACTCCTTCCTCTCTTGAGTTTTCCATAGATGTTGTTTAACTAAAAAATGGAATTTTAGTCAAAGCTAGAATTTAGAAGTACACGGGTTACTGATAATCGAAAAAATGTAAAGAATATAAGTAATTAGGGAGAGCGAAATGATAGTTGAAAGAACTGAATGCATTAAAGTATTATTCTCCAATATTTCATGTCCACAACTTATGTATATCTCCCTTTTTATAGCTTCTTTTGAAGATATCCATTTATTCTAATTAATGAGGCTATTATGAGACATTAAATGTATTAAATGCATTGTTGCACAATCATTACATAGGGAATATCTTCTTTAACATATTAAGTACTTATTGTTCTTTAAATGTTGCATCTACACTCCTTTCTATAGCCAGATTCATTCCCTTTGATTCTTGAATGTAAATGGCTTAAATAGTTACGGGCGCCGTGTTAATTAACCGTTGTCCCGTGCCTCTCTATATTTCTTTGCCCGTATTTATTGCAACCTCTGTCTCTTGACTAATCATAATTCTTTGGCTGTTTGACCAATCCATGTGTCTTGACACGTCATCTTTATATATAAATAAAATTTCCCCAATACAGATAGTCCCCCCACTTTTCATTTATTCATCAGTTTGAATATTTGGGAAGTGGATTCCATTAAAGGAGAATTTTTGTCACCATTTAATGCTCTGACCGAGTTGACGCTTCACTTGTTACTTCCATTTAATGCGCTGAACACATGTCATCTTCTTATTGGTCTTACAATTGTACAACACTTTCTTAGGCTTTCTTTTTCGGCCTCCCTATTCACGAAGTGCCATTTATCATTATTATGTACTTTCCATCACTGCACTCTTTCCTTCTAACGGTTTCTCACTAGTATAAATATAGCTTCTATCCTTGTCTTCTACCACATATAGCGTATTGAACACTTTAATTTTTCAAATCTTTTATTCACTTCTTCTTCACTTCAATCTTCTTCGTCATGGCTTCTGCAAACCCTAACCCTAGGAGAACTCCTATTTTAGATAACTTCCCCAACGCCCCCTTAGGCATAAAATAGACGGTGGTGGTAGGCTTCGCAATCTAGGATCTATTCGTGGTGGTAGCTCATCTACGCCGTCTTCCAGTTCTAGCCCCTCTTCTGGAACTAGGGGTTCACATTCTCAAAGATTTTCTTCCAGAAGCAAAGAACCTTCTGAGCCTTTACGCGAACCGAAGAAATAGTTCCAATGGACCTATATTTTAATCACGATAGGGAATATCTCAGGACCCAAGTGGCCTCTTTAGATCGAGCTGATGCTTATCCTTCTCAACTTACTGAACCTTTAATCCCCATAATTCGCAAAGATTGTCATTGGGATGATGATTTTTCTATTATCATTCCTAATCCAAATCAAAGAATTACTTCTTACATCATTGGATTTAATTTGGTTTATACGTGCCCTTTTACTCTAGGGTTTAAACCAGCCATTGATCCAGTTATTCTAGATTTTTGTCGCTTTTTTGATGTCAGTTTAGGTCAAATTGGACCAATTGTTTGGAGGACTGTCGCTTGCTTGAGGCATCTCAACAATTTGGCAGATATTGTCTTTACTTTCCCTCATCTAATTCATCTCTACTCCCCTAGGCTTTTCGCAATGGCATTTTTACTTTAGCAGCCAGAAGTAAAAGGGTCTTAGTAAGTCCCAAAGACGATAAAGACCGTGGCTAGTATGCTAGTTTGTTGCTGCTCCCACTGCTGGTTTAGTGGGTAATGACAATGTTCCCTTCCTTGAGAAGTGGGTCTTTTTCGTACTTTTCTCGTACATTTTCTTCTCGTACCTTTTTTTCTTTAATGCCATCCCAATTTTTTGTTTTCAGCAACTATGGGAGTTGTGGAAACTGTGTCCAACTTTCGTAGCTGGGTAGACAAATTGTTGAAGATCGCTCCAATGGACGGTCGTTCCTGGAAAATTTTTTCCAACCGTTATGGTTGGAAAGCAAAAACTCATGGTAAGAGTTTATGTTTCATTTTTCCCGTATATGAATGCTTTCATTTAGTATTTAACTTGCCATCCTTCTTTTTATCTGGATTTTAGCGTGCCTCTTTTGGCGCCTCCTCAGAAAGAACTCGAGAGTTAGCCTTGGGTTCTTCTTCTTCAAAGAGAAAAGCTTTCGAGGAAGAAGATTCTGAAGATGATAAAGAAGGAGGTTCCCTAGTGTCAAGGCCACGTGCTAGAAGACCTTTTATTTTGGATAGTGAAGCTGATGCCTCACCCCATCCTTCTCTTTCCGAGCATGTTGCTACCCTAGTTGTTATCCCTGATCATGATGACGATGACGATCCCCATGACACTCAATAATCTATTGACCAATTTTTCTCTAGAGGTTTTGGTAGTGGAGACTTAGTGCCCATTCTAGATGAGGTGCCCCTATCTTTTTTCTCAATCCCCGTGCCAGATATTACTTCTTTTCCTGCCCCATTTGTTGTCACACCTCCTTCGACCTACACCCCGTGGAGGGTGTAAAGGAGTTTTTTCCAATTAAAGGACAATCGAAATGAGATTTGCTATTAAAATTTAGAGTCGCCACTTGGGAGATTTATGGTGTCCCAAGTCACCGGTTTAGAATCCCGAATCGAGGAAAAGATTGACTCTGTTTGACAGTCCGCGAATCAGAAATCCGGGTTAGGAATTCTGTTAACCCGAGAGAAGGTATTAGGCATTCCCGAGTTTCGTAGTTCTAGCACGGTCGCTCAACTGTCATATTCGACTTAATTATCTGATTTATACAATTATGAACCTATGTGCAAATTTTAACTTTAACCGTTTTTATTCATTTTTTTAGAGAAAATTACAACGTTATTAAAACACGTCTCGAACCACATCACATAAATGCACCCGTGATTTTTGACATATTTTAACTTCGTTGAGATTTGGATTTGGGTCACATAAATGTGCACCCGAGTTTAAGAAGGTAAATTTATTAAACGCGCGCCTAAAGTAACTACGCGTTGTTAGCTTTGCGAGGGCCATGAAAATTTGCTAAATGGCATGCCTCGAATTCTAAGGAGTAAAAATTGATTAAGTGAGGGCCATGAGTTTTGGAATTTTATTTGGCATGGCACGCCTCGAATTATTTAAGAAGATCTCACTCAACTAAAGCATACTAGCACATTTGAATTTTTTTCTAATCTTTGAGATTATTACATATTGAGGAGGAAATAACGTAATCTAGTCATTAGGATAATTAGATCAATTTCATCCTAAAGTTGTCATGCCCCATCGATTATCAAAATCATCTCAAAACCAAAAGCTTCTTACAATTTCATTCACTACCGTCACCCACTTGTTACGAATCACTTTAATGTACACCTAAAATACAAGTTTTAATTAAACCAAACTGCCTGTACAATTCAATTAATGAGTCAATTCAACTTTGGATTCAACCAAATGTTAATCATTGTCCATTAAACATCTATATCTTAGTGAAACAATGCACCAGGGAAACCAAACTCATTTCAATCGTGAAAATCTAGCCAAGAAGCTTAAGCCAAACCACATACAAACAGGAAAACATCAAAACAAACTGATGCAAACCAAATAATAATATGACATACTCCATACAAATTAATAAAACGTTAATTCATACGATCAAAAAGCAGAGATTAATAGCATAATAAAAGCATGATATCAAACAAAAACACATATAAACATTCAGGAAGTAGAGTAAGAATCAGACCTTTAGTCAAACTTTTCGATTAAAAATTTCCTCCGAAAAGTACACATAAGAGATGCCAACAACAAAACATAACTACAGCTACTGAAATCGGATCGAATAAATCGCAATAGAAACTCGAACAAGACCTAGCGGACTGAAACTCGCCGGCGAACTCGAGCTCGACCTCGCACTCAATATAGTTCTCGGACGGACACTCGAAGTAGCAAACCAACTGGGACAGTGGCTCTGAATTTGACAGCCACCAGTGAATCCGAATTCACATTCATTCACTTGAATTCCATCATTTCAAATTTAAATCAAAACCCAAAAATTGAAAAATGAAGAAACAGAGGAAGGGAAAGACGAATATGTTTTTGGTTCATCCCAGATCTGTTCTCACTTATTGTTCATTCGATTTTTTGGGCATGAAATTCCCCATCTCTATTTGTATGTGTGTGTGGGTTTAGAAACGGAGAAGAAGCGAAATCAGGGAGTGGTCGTGATTGGTGTTATGCGGCTGAAGGTTGCTCCAGCTTAGGCGATGATGGAAGCCAGGAAGGAGAGGTCATTTGGAGAAGATGAAACCAGGGGGTGGGTGGGTCCTTTTTCACCCTGTTGCGGCTGCGCTCCCTCCCTGCAGTATAACATGCGTTACCCCTTTAATTTTGGTCTTAGGGTGTTGGGTCGGGTCGGGTCAAGAGGGTTTGGGTTTAGGTTGTGTGGGAATTTTGTAAAAGAATCACACTTGGGCCTTTATATTTGCTCTTTGGGGTGACCCAATATTAAAACCAACCCTTTCTTTTATTTTCTTTCTTTTTCCTTAATTAATTAAAAACCTAAAATAAATTCTTATATTGATTCAAATTATAAAATTAAGCTAATTATCTAACTACAATGTTTATAAGAACTAGTTGATCCTAAATTTAAAGAGAAAAAAATCAATAATCCAAAATTAAAAGCTAAGAATGTAAAAATGAGTTATTTTTGTGATTTTTATTTTAATAAAAGAAACTAAATAATTAATTAACCCTAAAACGTGAACAAATTCTAAATGCAATGCATGGTATTTTTGGTATCTTTTTGAAATTTTTAATGAAAATTAAATATACACAATAATGCAAATAATTAACAAAATTCTACGAAAATTCCTATAAAATTGGGAAAATTATTTTTTGATATTTTATGGGAGTAATTCATATAGGGCAAAAATCACGTGCTCACAGCTGCCCTCTTTGCTTGGAAACACGAAGAGTTTTCGTGCAAAGATAGAGAGTGGATAAGAGCGATTTTTGCCCATTTGAATACTCCATGGGAAGCATTTTTTTCAAAGATTTGACCCAACCTTGCTTCCGAGGTTACCTACATATCCTTGGCTATAAAGGAATCATGTCAGTGTAATTCAAAAATGAGTGAGATGATGGAGTTCGCCGAGGTGAAGAGCCAGTCGAGGTGCCGTTCTGCCGAGGTTCCGGTCCGCGGTCCTATTATTACATCAAAAATCAAAACATGAAAAAGACTACCTAAGTCTGTCAACTACGAGTTACAAGATTCATATCTATAAGTCTTCTGAAGCTTGATCTTGAGTCTTGAATGGTTCTTCATGCAGACTTTGGATCTGAACCTTGACACTAGCTAGTTGCAGGTGCTAATTCATTCTTCCTCAGCATCTCAGACCAAACCCGGACACCATACCATGCTTGTGACTCCAATCATGTCTTAAGCAATTCACATCTTTCTCTACTTCTGCATTTGGATTCACTTTTTCCTACATTTTGTTTCTCCTCTTCTTTTATTATTTTGGATTGTGGCTAACTTCCGCTGATCATCTCGGACTATTGACTCGCATTCTTTCCGCAAGCCTCTTTTGTTGCTGACTTGAGTTACACTCTGAAGTGTTTTCCCTTTCTCCAGGTGATGCTTGACCGCTGAAATTTGGAATATATGCCTATATTCTCCAGGCGGGCTCCTGACTGCTGACGCTTGAAAACTATTCCCTTATTCTCCAGGTGGGCTCCTAACTGCAACCAAATAGACAAACAAAGAAAATTTTTGCCCCAGTTTGGTGGCTGGGCACATCATGTTATCAAATATTAAAAATTAAAAGCTAAAATTTGAATTGTACTTCCCTTGTTCTCCAGGTGGGCGCCTGATTGCTGAAGCTTGAAAAGTATTCCCTTGTTCTCCAGGTGGGCTCCTGATTGCTGAACTTGAAAAGTATTCCCTTGTTCTCCAGGTGGGCTCCCGACTTCAACAAAATAGACAAACAAAGAAAATTTTCTGCCCCAGTTTGGTGGCTGGGTACAACATGTTATCAAATATTAAAATTGAAAGCTAAAATTTGAATTGTACTTCCCTTGTTCTCCATGTGGGTGCCTGATTTCTGAAACTTGAAATGTATTCCCTTGTTCTCCAGGTGGGCTTCTGGTTGCTGCACTTGAGAAGTTGTCACGACCCCAATCCCGGTCGTGATGGCGCCCAACACAACTGCTAGGCAAGCCCGACCATTTACACTCTCATCCCGAGCATGAAGCCCAAAACCAATTAATTAAATACTTAAATCAAACATCAACACTCATAGTTGAAATACTCCAATGATAACAATACGAAACTCTAACATAAGTTGTAACTCTCAAAGATCTCGGGTCATGAGTCTAGAGCCTCTAAACAAACTGGATAACAATATATCAACGAAAATACACAAGTCTGGGAATGTATATATAAATAAAACTGAAATAGGAAGAGTAGTCAGGTCCTGCGAACGTCAAGCAGCTACCTCAACAACTCTGATAAGCTCTGGAGACAAAGACTGCTCAGCTAAGCCTCCGGTGCACCTGAATCTGCACACAAGGTGCAAGGAGTAGGGATGAGTACTACCGACTCAGTGAGTAATAAGCATATAAAATGTCTGAAGATAAGAAATCCACGAAATGCCACAAAGTAAAGCTAAAACTAACAGTCCGACACCTTACTACGAACCAACAGCAAAACAACTTCAACTATATATCAGTCAAGTATAATGCAAGGATGCAATGCAATGCTCATGAACTCGCTGTGGCGTACAACCCGATCCATTTAACGTCGACGGTGCTCACTGGGGGTGTGCACAGACTTCAGAGGGGATCCTACATCCCAAGCGCAATATCATCATATCATCACTGCTGCGTGCAGCCCGATCCATACCCAGTCCACAGTATGCATATGTGTCACGTAACATATTCAATTAATTCTCCATTTTCCAATTTATTAAGAAGAATATACTTTAGATATTTAACTTCAGGAAAAGTGACTTAGCGTTTCATAACAGTGATTAAACATAGGACTGAGATCAATGATTATACAAAGCATGCTATCACAACGATATTCATCCTCTGAGGATGCTACAGATCCGCACAAGGCCCCAAACATGGCAATAAGCCCAAATATATTCAATACAAGGTGCGTATCAGTCGCCAATATAGAAATATTCTTGTTCGGGATGGACCAAGTCACAATCCCCAGTCATAAACAACCCCGCACCTGCCATGGGGTGCGAGTCACGCCCTAATATAGCGTCACAATATGATAAACCGGGGTTTCAAACCCTCAGGCCATCATCTATACAAACTACTAACCTCTAACTGGCGAAATCTCTAGCCCGCGACGCCTTTGCTCCTCAAATCAGCCTCCACGCGCATCGAATCTATCCAAATCCACAGCGAATATATTACAATAGGCTAAGGGAACATAACCTAATCGAAAAGACTCGAAAACTATCGAAAATCACGAAATTTGCAAAACCCGAGCCCCGAGCCCACTTCTCGAAAAATTACGAAAGTCACATCAACGGATTCCTCGTCTCGCCACGAGTCCGTACATATAAAGTTTTCCAAAATCGGAACTCAAATGACCTCTCAAATGTTCAAATCTTATTTTCAAATCCTTAGGTCCAAGATCCTCAATTTACACCTCAAAAACATGTAATCTAGTCGGATTATTCGATGATAATTCAATATTATGGAGTAGAAATAATCACAAGTGACTTACCTCAAGATTTCTTGCTCAAAATCGCCCCAAGCCGTGTTATTTCGCAAGAAAATAGGTAAAAAAAACGAGCAGAAATGCAACAGCTTTTAATAAGCAAATCTGGTCGCTAAAGACCCAAATCTGGTCGTTAAAGGTGCTAATCTGGTCGCTAAAAGTGCCACACCAGACCTGATGCACCAGCACTCTTTAATTTCACTAAAAAGGCTCTAACTCCTTCATACGAACTCGGAATTAGACGATTCTTGTTCCTATGAGTCACAAATAATAATACGAACACAACCTTCAATTGAAACTTAATTCGGAGCTCATTTACCCAGTGCGATATCCATTTTGCTCGTTAAACAATTACTCATGTTTTGCGTCAAAAACCCAATCGCGACTTGATGAAATTAGACCAAAATTTCCAGATCAGTCCTATAATTCATTATAAAAATTCCGGAACTCTCGGAATCAAATTTGGATCTCTAGAACTAAAAATGAACCTTTAGATCATTACATTTATGCTCAAAACAGCAAAAATCTTTCAAAAACTCTTCCAAAATTTATCCGAGCCTTATGGGATCCCAGCAAAGTATACTAACAAGTCCCATAATATATTACGGACTTGCTCGAGGCCTCAAATCACATCAAACAACGCTAAAATCATGAATCAACCTCCAATCCAAGCTTTATGAACTTTAGAACTTGCAACTTCTATTTCCGATGTCGAAACCTATCAAATCATGTCTGATTGACTTCAAATTTTGCACACAAGTACAAAATGACATAACGAAGCTACATCAACTCTCAGAATTCCATTCCGACTCCCGGATCAAAATTTCACCTATCAACTGTAAATCGCCAAAATTCTAACTTCGCCAAAATAGGCTAACTTCTTCACCGGACCTCCAAAATTACTCCGGATTGCGCTCTAAAGCCTTAAATCATCACCCGGAGCTAACTGGATCATCGGAATTCAATTCCGAGCCTTCTAACTCACAAGTCAACATCCGGTTGACTTTTCCAACTTAAGCCTTCTTAAAAGAGACTAAGTGTCTCATTTCTTATCAAAATCATTCCAAATCAATTCTAACGCACCCAATACCGATAATAAAACATAAGAAAGCAGAAAATGGGAAGAACATGGTAGTAACTCATGAGACGACCGGTCGGGTCGTCACATTCTCCCTAACTTAAACAAACGCTCGTCCTCGAGCGTGCCCAGAGTTGTCCTAGAAGCCAACCAGAAGCTGAATAACCTTACTAAGCATACACACGGGGTGATCCCACGTCACCCTATGCCATATAGGTCCGATAACACATTTAAATTGGATTTACACAATCCAGCATAACCCATAAATCATAGAACTACCTTTTTACTTCTGAAACCATCGATATGATCAAAACCTCACACCTATACCTTGAATAGCCTCGAACCAGCTGTAATAACCCATGCCTGCAACCTCGGGTGAAATCATATGATCTACCGCATAATCCAATCACTCAAAACGATAACTTCTATTCACAATAGTTGCCCATAACAACCAATTACCGATAGAAAATCCCTTATCAGCTAAAGTCTTATTCCAACACTTTCATATACTNGGGTCTATACTTCTGGCAAGATCTATATCCTCATTCTGAATCAAACAATGGTCTTCGCCCCTTAATTTACTTCATATACTCAGATTGCACGGATCTCAAATTTAATGATCTCTAGAAGGAATTACCAATCCCGTGCACTAATACGGATCTTCCTTGGAAAACAGTAAGCAAGGCATACAAAATATCATATAGAAAACTATAGTCAACATCACACTGTTGTGGCGTGCAACCCGATCAAGATAACATACCCATGGCGGCGTGCCACCCGATCCACACATAGATCTCACATAAGGAGATGCACATCGAGCCAAATTTGCTCATTATAACATAATACCGAGTATCGATCGTACGCATGCTAAGTGCATAATAATATCTCTGAGGGACATATAGCGTTATAAGCGACAAAACTCAAGCACAACTGAGGTGCGATGTACAATCTGAATCTCAAGAGCCAAGATGCTCATATAACGTCATTCCTACGCGGATTCTTAACATATAGCAATTTATGAAGCCGTCTCACAACTCACACAGCGCAATGCATCACTAAGCGAAATATCTGACAAAGAAACATCAACCTAACTACTCCTCCACGAGGACCGCATTACAAAAATGCACACATCTGGCCTGATATAGAGCCATTATTCATATTAAATCTATCCACCGACTTCAAGCCGATTCTGATCACGCTGAACTAGTCTAATAACCTTTCAAAGGTCCATAATAACTTCCATTTTCTTCATATATCACAAGAACAACCATCACAATCGGAGTAATCCTCCTCAGTTCACAACCCAATATGCCAAGTGCCCTCCAGACATGAATCTTTAATTTAACGACATCATCTCAAACTTCATACTTGGTTTACATCTTTAATCTATCAAGTGATCACATGTCACACTTATAAAATCTTCCAGTGGAACACACTCCTACAACCTACCACAAAAATATCTGGAGCGTACCTCCAAACCACCGGTCGTACTAACTCTGTAAAGCGATCAAGAATCACTAACCAGGACGCAACACCGCTCTCAGGTGACGCTAAAGACAATACCAATTTATCTTAACCATCGAAACTTCTTTCCTGCTCATCCGATCTCTTGACGTCTTGTCAAAAATTTTCCTTCACTCGTGNAACGATCACCTCTAATCCAACACACCACTCTGGTGATATAACACCTCAACACAGGCCTAAGACTCAGCTCGCATAGTACATGCACCAATAAGAAACAGTCCGAACATACTCAAATCATGAAAATGACTCAGCTGAGAGAGTTGTACCTCAAATTCACTAGTACTGCCACACACAAGGCTGAGACCCTGTCTCACATCATAGAAATGGGACACACAATTTTTTGATCTGCAAGGTCATGTTTCTATACAGCTTTGCTGCAACGCGCGATCTTATCCAAATATTACTCCACATGAAACACCTCAAGTCACTATGCTTGAAATCGACAACCATGCTCAATTGATGGCTGGAGCCAGAGAAAATCATTACACCTACGGTGAAACAAATAACACATACCACGCAAACCTGATAGAACATAATCCAACTCACCTCGCCACTCAACCCGTGGCATTTCCGGCATAGACCATGGCACAATAGTTCAGAATTGCCCGACGCTAAGACAACCAGTCTAAATTCTGACATCACATACAAAATCTAACATACCAGCAAGTAAATATCCACTCGAGCCTCCAAATCCTGATAGCCCTTAAACAGTACCGACGCACACGATCCACAACCACAATATAGCCTGAACATGAGAGCTCCTAGTCTCCAACCCAATATAGCACACACATCATCATACCTGACCCCAATATTATTGAAGTGCCATCAACTTAATCACATTGGCCTTTTTCTGAAACATGTAAAATGTACGATTCACTATGATTAGAAATAAAATTTCCTTAATCATCTGAAGATCATTTCCCCTAATCATCTGAAGCTCATTTCTCTAATCACCCAAAGCTGCCCGTACTGCCTAAGAATGTTATGAATTTCCATTCAGAA
>MU785962.1:52897-67045 GCA_026770625.1 Nicotiana glauca
ACAACCTACCACAAAAATATCTGGAGCGTACCTCCAAACCACCGGTCGTACTAACTCTGTAAAGCGATCAAGAATCACTAACCAGGACGCAACACCGCTCTCAGGTGACGCTAAAGACAATACCAATTTATCTTAACCATCGAAACTTCTTTCCTGCTCATCCGATCTCTTGACGTCTTGTCAAAAATTTTCCTTCACTCGTGTCATTCTCGACCCAATTTCCGCAACCAGAACTGGTTCGCCAGTATACTTTTAAGAAAGAACCAACATAGCATATAACTGCGCAATCAGCTAATCAATGGCAACCTCCCCAACTTAGATCGAAGCCATATATATCACAACACATATACTCTATTGCTGTCGTAATATCATGGTGAGATTAAACTCACTCTTTCACAAGCTTGTGGAGACACGAATCATCAGAAATTTTAACTCTTCTGCAATTCTTGCATTCATTCACACAACAGTTAAGCCCACTCTTTAGGCGACAGTCCCAAAATTTTCAAATATTTCGGCAGAGTTTTCTTTGTAATTGGGCCTATCTACCTGCCAGAGAATCACCAAAACCATCCTAATAACACGTCCACAACTTGACAAAGAATCACAATGTATATCAACAATATTAATCTCGATACTACAGGTATTATATTATCAAAATTGATACATGAACATGCGTTGCACCTATTCGAATCATAACACATAGAAAATACCTTTCAATTACACATGAGATCTTCTAACATACACACAGGGTTCATACCACGCGAGAACACTCCGCAGTAGATAACCCACCTGCTTCGCCTCAATTTAGTATTTCAGCACACCTCCCACCGATATACACATAATACAGCCAATTTAGTCTTTCTGAGTCTGAACTCATACCGTCACACGTATTGCACTTAACTTTCCAACTAGGAGATACACAAATATTCTTCACGCACCCATGACTCGAGCAACACATCGAATCACAATAGGAATTGAACACTTAACAATTCATCTATCATCCAGCAGACTTCTTCGTCATTACCAAAATCGCATAGATACACCTCGCAGTACTAACATACTCATCACATAGATATCCAGCCGCCATCTCAGCTAATAGGGACAATACTGAACATATAAGATTTCAAATCACTTGTTCACACAATCAGCACCTCGGTGCTCAGGCCATAGGCAAAGATCCGACCTCAAGTCCTCCAGACTGGCCCAACATACTCACGAAGATTATATCTCGCCCCTCGATTGGGGAATCACTAACCATCGAGGCACATATAATACAGTGCGCTCACGTGCGCATACAGACGTGTGGAAGGAATTTCAAAAGTTATATCTCAAGCTGAATCAAGTACGCACGATAAGAATTCCAAGAATGGGAAGTTTCCCTAAAGGTTCTGCAGCCTCTCGTGGAGAAATACAGGCGTCCCCATATCGTTCCATGAGACTCTACAAAACCGGTTCATGACTCATGAGGCCTAGTAACCTAGGCTCTGATACCAACTTGTAACGACCCCAATCTCGGTCGTGATGGCGCCAAACACAACTATTAGGAAAGCCCGACCATTTACACTCTCATCCCGAGCATGAAGCTCAAAACCAATTAATTAAATACTTAAATCAAACATCAATACTCATAGTTGAAATACTCCAATGATAACAATACGAAACTCTAACATAAGCTGTAACTCCCAAAGACCTGGGGTCATGAGTCTAGAGCCTCTAAACAAACTGGATAACAATATCTGAACGAAAATACACAAGTCTGGGAATGTATATATAAATAAAACTGAAATAGGAAAAGTAGTCAGGTCCTGCGAACGTCAAGCAGCTACCTCAACAACTCTGATAAGCTCTGGAGACAAAGACTGCTCAGCTAAGCCTCTGGTGCACCTGAATCTGCACATAAGGTGTAGGGAGTAGGGGTGAGTACTGCCGACTCAGTGAGTAATAAGCATATAAAATGTCTGAAGATAAGAAATCCACGAAATGCCACAAAGTAAAGCTAAAACTAACAGTCCGACACCTTACTACGAACCAACAACAAAACAACTTCAAATATATATCAGTCAAGTATAATGCAAGGATGCAATGCAATGCACATGAACTCGCTGTGGCGTACAACCCGATCCATTTAACATCGATGGCGCTCACTGAGGGTGTGTACAGACTCCGGACGGGCTCCTACAGCCCAAACACAATATCATCATATCATCACTATGGCGTGCAACCCGATCCATACTCAGTCTACAGTATGCATATGAGTCACGTAACAGATTCAATTAATTCTACAGTTTCCAATTTATTAAGAAGAATATACTTTAGATATTTAACTTCAAGAAAGTGACTTAGCATTTCATAACAGTGATTAAACACAAGACTGAGATCAATGATTATACAAAGCATGCTATCACAACTATATTCATCCTCTGAGGATGCTACAGATCGGCACAAGGCCCCAAACATGGCAATAAGCTCAGATATATTCAATACAGGGTGCGTATCAGTCGCCAATATAGAAAAATTCTTGTTCAGGATGGACCAAGTCACAATCCCCTGTCATAAACAATCCCGCACCTGCCATGGGGTGCGAGTCACGCCCTAATATAGCATCACAATATGATAAACCGGGGTTTCAAACCCTCAGTCCATCATCTATACAAACTACTCACCTCTAACTGGCGAAATCTCTAGCCCGCGACGCCTTTGCTTCTCAAATCGGCCTCCACGCGCGTCGAATCTCTCCAAATCCACAGCGAATATATTACAATAGGCTAAGGGAACATAACCCAATCGAAAATACTCGAAAAATATCGAAAATCACAAAATTTGCAAAACCCGAGCCTCGGGCCCATTTCTCGAAAAATTACGAAAGTCACATAAATGGATTCCTCGTCTCGCCATGAGTCCGTACATATAAAGTTTACCAAAATCGGAACTCAAATGACCTCTCAAATCTTCAAATATTATTTTCAATCCCTAGGTCCAAAATCCCCAATTTACACCTCAAAAACATGTAATCTAGTCGGATTATTCGATGATAATTCAATATTATGGAGTAGAAAAAAATCACAAGTGACTTACCTCAAGATTTCCCATGATTTCTTGCTCAAAATCACCCCAAGCCGTGTTATTTCGCAAGAAAATAGGTAAAAAAAATGAGCAGAAACGCAGCAACTTTTAATAAGCAAATCTGGTCGCTAAAAGTGCCACACCAGACCTGATGCACCAGCACTCTTTAATTTCACTAAATAGGCTCTAACTCCTTCGTACGAACTCGGAATTAGACGATTATTGTTCCTATTAGTCAAAAATAATAATACGAACACAACCCTTCAATCAAAACTCAATTCGGAGCTCATTTGCCCAGTGCGATATCTATTTCGCTCGTTAAACAATTACTCATGTTTCGCGTCAAAAACCCAATCGCGACTTGATGAAATTAGAACAAAATTTCCATATCAGTCCTATAATTCATTATAAAACTTTTTGAAGTCTCGGAATCAAATTTGGATCTCTAGAACTAAAAATGAACCTTTAGATCATTACATTTATGCTCAAAACGGCAAAAATCTTTCAAAAACTCTTCCAAAATTTATCCGAGCCTCATGGGATCCCATAAAAGTATACTAACAAGTACCATAATATATTATGGACTTGCTCAAGGCCTCAAATTACATCAAACAACGCTAAAATCATGAATCAACCTCCAATCCAAGCTTTATGATCTTTAGAACTTCCAACTTCTATTTAAGATGCCGAAACCAATCAAATCACGTCCGATTGACTTCAAATTTTGCACACAAGTCCAAAATGACATATCGAAGCTACAGCAACTCTCGGAATTCCATTCCGACTCCCGGATCAAAATTTCACCTATCAACCGGAAATCGCCAAAATACTAACTTCGCCAAAATAGGCTAACTTCTTCACCGGACCTTCAAAATTACTCCCGATTGCGCTCTTAAGCCTTAAATCATCACCCGGAGCTAACCAAATCATCGGAATTCAATTCCGAGCCTTCTAACTCACAAGTCAACATCTATTTGACTTTTCCAACTTAAGCCTTCTTAAAAGAGACTAAGTGTCTCATTTCTTAAAAATCATTCCAAATCAATTCTAATGCACCCAATACCGATAATAAAACATAAGAAAGCAGAAAATGGGAAGAACATGGTAGTAACTCATGAGACGACGGGTCAGGTCGTCACACAAGTATTCTCTTGTTCTCTAGGTGGGCTCCTGATTGCTGAACATGAAAGGTATTCCCTTGTTCTCTAGGCGGGCTCCCGACTACAACAAAATAGATAAACAAAGAAAATTTTCTGCCCCAGTTTGGTGGCTGGGCACATCATGTTATCAAATATTAAAAATTGAAAGCTAAAATTTGCATTGTACTTCCCTTGTTCTCCAGGTGGGCGCCATATTGCTGAACTTGGAATGTATTCCCTTGTTCTCCAGGTGGGCTCCTGATTGCTGAACTTGAAAAGTATTCCCTTGTTCTCCAGGTGGGCTCCTGACTGCAACAAAATAGACAAACAAAGAAAATTTTCTGCCCCCGTTTCAATCAAAGAGAAATCTTATCAGTTTAAAATGTGATGGTTGGTTTGTGGCCTTGAACTTTGAGGGGGATTGCTCCTTCACTTCCCATGATGACTGATTTCCATTCGATGACCTTGCTTGTTTATGGACTAACCCCTTTCTCTATCGTCCTCATCACATAAAATACCTTTTCTCCATTCAGACCCCATATCCTCTATTTGCATTGCATGAACTGGCACCTCCACAACCTTTATGTCTCATATGAATCCCCAAAGCACGTCCATTGATCCCACTCCGTGTATATGATGATCTTTCTTGACTTAACTACTGGCCTCGGCCTTGAAGTTTATTGTTCCTTTACTCGCCATGATAACTGATTCCCACTTGGAGACCCTGCTTATTCCTGGACTAACCACTTTCTTTGTAAACCTTAACCCACAAAATACTTGTCCTCATCCAAACCCAATACCCTCTGTCTGTTGCACCGCTCATACTGACATTTACCAAACCTTTGTGTTTCACATGATCCCTAAAACATGTTGATTGTTACCCACTTCAGTGTGCATGTTGCTCTTTCCTGATTTAAACCACCGACCTTGGCCTTGAGGTCTATAACCTTTGATTTCTGCTTGGAATATCTTGCTTGTCACTGGTCCACCACCCTTTTGTCAATCCTACCACAAAAAATATCTTTGATCCGTTCACCAATCCCCTTCCATCTTGTTGCATTGTTCATGAATTGATACATACCAAACCCTTGTATTTCACACAAATCCCAAAGCATGTCAATTGCTACTCACTCACGATGTATGTTGTTCTTTCTTGAATTAAACCTCTGGTCCGGTCTTCGAGGTCTACAGCTCCCCCTTTGCCATGATAGCCTTGACTCCTCCTTGGAAGGTTTTGCTCGTCACTGGTTTAACACCCTTTTATCAAGTTTATCACAGGAAACACCTTTGATCTAGTCGCCCTAACCCTTCATTTGTGGCATCGTTCATGAATTGACATATACCAAGCCTTTGTATTTCACAAGGATCCCAAAGCATGTTGATTGTTGCCAACTCAGTGTGCCTGCTGTTCTTTCCTGACTTGACGCTTTGATGTGTTCACCAGATCCCATTTTTGTTTAATTGGAAAGCTTGGTGGCAGATTTTGAAGTCATTTCTCACTTGTTTTGACCACACAGACTCAGGAAGAGGAAGTAAACAAGAGTAAAGGAACATAGTGGAAGGACAATGGAAAGAGATGATTCCTAACAAGAAAACTACAAAGTAGAAACCTATCGGATGTGGATACCGACTATAATGACCTTGACATGCACCTGTGGCCTATTCTGTTAGGCAAATCTGATGTTTAGCCCCTATTATACCCCCAAACTGTGAAACTGGGCTTCGCTGCTCTGTCGTCTTTCACAATCTTCGTCTGGTGATTTCCCATCTGATTCTCTATCCTTACTCGACTTGTGGTGCCTGTAGGGGTTTCACCATCAAGCCTCTCTCATATTTGTCTTTCTCTCAACTCATCGTCACCTTGTGGTGCCCGTGATGGTTTTCACCAATAAGTATCTCTCATTTTTGATTTCTCTCAGCTTTCATCAACTTGCGGTACCCGTGAGGGATTTTCATCAATAAGACTTCCTCATTTTTGTTATCTTTCCTGCTTGGCCTGGAGTGTTGCCCCTGATATGATTCACCTCTACTCGCTTGACTTGGCATCTCTCGAAGACTGATCGGAAGGTCTTTCTTTGGACCGTAATGTGGGCTTTTGGATAGGGTTAGAAAGAAAAGGTATCAAAGGCTCAAAACAATTCAACATGGGTTCCAAATTACAACATTTCTCACAACAACCACAATATTCTGCCCTGGTTTCTTTCTTGGCGTCTTTTGGACTTCTATTTTGGTGTGACTGAACCTCAGAGAGAGGCTGCCTACGTACCCTTTCGGGATCAAGTCAAACGTAGTTCAGGACATAAAATTACTTTGTTGTGGCAATGTTTCCTTTCTTTTTCTTCCATTTTCTCTTCCTTTCTTTTCTTTCTTCCTTTTGCCTTTTCTCTTTTTGGTTGTTTTTTTCTTCTTCTTTTTTTTCTCTTTTTCTTTTCTTCTCTTTTTCTTTTTCGTCTCTTTTTCTTTTTTTTTTCTTTTCTTCTTCCTTTTTCCCTCTCTCTCTCTTTTTTTTTCTTTTCTTTTGAACTGTTTTTCTCTTGTTTCTCTGCTGATTTTTCCCGCTCGGACTTTCGAGTTTTGTTATTAATTCCGAAAGAGGGGTATGAAAGAAAATAAGTGAGGTTCAAATGGGTTAACAAAGGATAAAGTGTTTGGATAGCAGAACAAAATGCCTTCGTTATTCCAATCTCCAAAACATGCCAAGTGCAAACTACACAATTAAACAAACTGAGGAAAACATATTTAACATCTTTTGATTGCACCAGAATTAATAACCATATCCACACATTTGCCTTCTACATTTGTCAATTACCCAACACCATTGGACAACAACCTCGGTACCACGAACAACCCTAGCAGTCTTGAGGCAAACTTGCCTTTGGCTTCAAACCGATGCGGCATCATGCATTTCAACACTATTCCTTTATGTTCTATCTGCCCCAGTTTACACAATTTGGGATTGAAGTGATCTCAAAATGCCCTTACTTATTTCCCTCAAATATCCCTATCATCTTCAACATTGTTTCATTGCTTCATTACTAAACTAACTTTTAAAACCAGGCTGAGAATTAGGCGTGCATGTCATGTCACTAGAACCAGCATGAAAATAATTGTAAAAGGAGAAGAGAACTAAACAAAATGACTAGAAATGACAGGAAACAGAGAATGTCATTAGATTGATGGTAAAAGGGTTTAAACAACAAAACAAGCAAACTAGACTAGGGTTACAACCCTTGAACAAACCTAGATAGTAACAAGCTATTACAACTAAACAAATAAGGCAAAGTGATAGGATATAAGGGTTTGAGTCACAAGACAATATCCGTATTACAACCCTGAAATAACCCGGACAACAGAAATGACAACAAAATAAACCACCAAAACTCCACTCCGACTGACCAGGAAATGGAGCGTCTTCCCAATTACCAAGCACGACGTCTTAGCCACTGAGTTTCCCATCAATACTGCCAAGAACATTATCAACTTTAATCAAAGAGTTCCCAAGAGGATTCGCATGCTCCCTATCACTATCATTGACCACAATTACCCCTTCTTAAATCATTCTTTCTATTTCCTTTTTCAAATCCTAGCAACTTTCGACATCGTGCCCCTTGGAATTGGAATGGTATTCACACCTTTTAGAAGAGTCAAAGCTTCTTGCACATTGTCCATATGATTCGGAGGAATAGGTGCAATAAAGTTATAATGCTTTAATCTCTCAAACAAACTTGCAGAGGTTCCTCCTATTGGCATAAAATTATTTTTCAACCTTGTTTCCCTTCTACACCCTTGGCTTGACTGTGGGTTATAGGGAACTTAGTAATTTTGGGGAGGCTGGTAGGGACTCTGCAGAGCTCGTGCTCGCCTTTTGGAGAGACTCGGTGGTTGGTCAGATGGCCGGACATTGTTCGGAGGATAATGCTGAGGTGGATTATGTGGGGTTTGGAGATGTTCACGGGGTCAGTTTCGGGGTTGGGAGTGTTGATATGGAAAACCCATCGGATCATCTTTTCTACTTCCCCATCCCCCACCCAAGCTTGCTAGGAGATTTGGAATGTCTTTCGACCAACTCATGATCTTACATGACTTGATTCCCTCTTCTACTAACTCCCCCATTCTTAACACCTCATCGAAAGGTCTATCCGCAACCGAGATCAAATGATTGAAGTAGGTGGGACCCTGGGCCAGTAGGAAAAGCTCAACCATTTCTTATTCACCAATCGGGGTACTGACTTGAGCAGCTTTCTCCCTCCATCTGAGCCCAAACTCCCTAAAGCTTTTTTCCGGTTTCTTTTCCACCTTATATAGCGGGGAGCGGTCTGGGGGAACTCTTGATTTGCATTGAAAGTATCGGACAAAGTCTTGAGCCATGTCAACCAATGTAAGCCACTTATCGACATTTTGACGACCATGCCAGTCCAAAGCTACCCCAGTTAGGATTTCACTGAAATATGCCATCATCAAGTCATCTTTATCTCCAACACTTCTCATTCCATTGCAATAAACTTTCAGGTGGGCTACCGGATCCCCAGACCCATCATACAAGCTGAATATTGGTACTTTAAACCCCATGGGTAGGTGAATGTTAGGAGACACGGACGGTTCTTTGTAATCCACGATACCCTGATCCCTCATTCCTTGCTTGTCCCTTAAGGGCTGTTCTATGCTTTTCAGCTTCCTGGGTACCCCTTATGACCCTTCTCTTCCTATGAATTCTCCATTTTCAACATGAGGCTCATCCCGTGGGCCTTTCTTGTGCGAGTTGGGAACCTTGCGAGCAACATCGGAGGGGTAATATTGGGTGTTATGAGATTTGGGCGGGTGTTCGTTGTTGAGAACAGTGGATGTGACCGGACGGCCCTTTTGGGAAAAGATAGTTGGACGACGAGTGATGGAGCTACTAGGGAGGCTGGGAAAGCTGTGATAAGCGGGTATATCCGGAGAGTATGGAGGATCATCTGGCATTGTGCCCAAAATTTGGGTAAGGGCAGCATCTGGAAAAATCGATGGTGGCGGGGTGGTGCCTTCCCAGTCATCTAGGCCTGATACATGTTTGCCATGTGCTGTCTTAACATCCGTAGTCCGTACCTCTTCAACCAACCCACTATCACGTTCAACCAACTGCTTTTGGACCCCGGTATCAACTAACCCAGTTCTGTTGTTGTCTGCCATTGCCTTTTGTCGTTGTATTGTAGAGAAGAGTTACCACTTTAAAATCACAAACCAACCACCTTTCAGCCATGAGTACAACAAAATGAAGCCACCACATTAGAGTTAGGGCATTTATCATAAGATAATCTCACTTTGCGTGCAATGCACCTAGCCACAATTATCGGTTCTAAAATGACTTCGAGGGTACAAAGGTCAATTGGCGTCATCCCAATTTGTTCATTTCAACCTCTCTTTTCTTTGCTTTTCTAGCACTTGTTTGCTCTTTTTTCATTCCTCTTTCCCCTTCTAATTATCACTCTTTTCTTTCCTCTAATTTTTCACATCCCATGATTTTACCTCTTTGTTTTTTCTTTTTCCCCTTTTTTCTTTTTTCTTTTAATAATAACAAAAAAATGATTCGATCGAACCCTATGTAGGTTGCCTACGTATAATGACCCCGCATGAATCAAATCTTTACGTAGTTCTAGAAGATCGGAAATAAAGGAAACAAATTAACATTCTCTTTTTTATGTTAAAGACTATTCTGACGAGAAAAGGGAAATAAAAGAAATAGATCTCTTTTTTTTTTAATTTCTAGACTTAATGTTCTATAATCTATTCTAAACTCAAGTTTACGCATATTTTCTCTCTTTTTTTTTCTTTTTGAAACAAACACCCTATGGGAGATTATTAAGGAAAAAAAAATCCTACAAGAGAAAAATATTTTTTTGATTCTTTTTTCTGAAATGAAGTCCAAACAATAAACCAAAGAAAAACATTTCGAATTTTCATTTAATATCCTGAAACAAGATTTCGAAACAAGCAACAAATTTTTTTTTTTTGGATTTCAATTTTGATTACCTAAAGAAGAAATTCTAATGATAAACGAAAGATAAAGTATTTGTATTTTTCTATAAACGAAAGATAAAGTATTTGTATTTTTTATGTACAATATCCTAAAGTTCTAATAAAAAGAAAAAGAATTTATTTTTCATTAATTTCCAAAATAGAACCTCAAAAGAAAATCTTTTTTTTTGATTGACACCCTAGAGAAAGCTTTTAAAGAATTACTAAAAGAAAATTCTCTTCTTTTGTTTTTTGAATTTTAGTCCCAACATATTAAAGAAAACCTGAAAACAATTCATTTAAAGTCCTAGATATTAATTGCCTAAAGGAAAAACAACATCACATATGTTTTTTATCCATTTCTAGAATTAATATTTCTAAGGAAAACTTACAACGGAAATATAAAAAGCTCGACATTACTATACAAAACTAAAAAGTAAAAGACGACATAAAAATTCCCTCAAGCAACTTCTGAATGTAGTGGCCCTGGGGTATCTGTCATGCTCAAACTCCGGTAAGTAAATCCACACCTGTATGAGAAAACTTAAACCAACATTATGTGAGACAATAACGTTCCCTACTAGACACATGAGAAACATGGTTGCCATTATTTTTTAAAATTAACCTATTTAGCCAAAAGGTGGCTAGAAGTGTAAAATTGGCTAAGACCCCGCTAAGCCAAGAACCTAAGATTTATTTGGAAGACCAGACCCTATGTGGGTTTCCTACGTATCACGCCCCGAAAGACGAGAATCAGGTATGCGTAGTTCGGGCAGATTGGACACGGGCAAAAAATTAAACAAAACAACTAACTTAGAGAAAACATATTTTTTGTCTTTTCCTTGAAAATGATGAAACATGCAAAATCTTTTTGGAATTTTATTTTCCTCTTTTTTTGACTTTTGATTTTTGAAAAATGATAAAAAGTGCAAAAGCTTCTTTGAATTTTTCATGTATTTTTTTGTCCTTTTCTTAATAAGAACGTACAAAAAACATAACTGGGCCCTACTTGCTTTATTTTCACACTTCACTCTCTCTTTTTCTTTTTCCTTTTTTTTTTCATTTGCCCTCAACTATCATTGGTCTGCCAAATGACCCTTTTCCCCTTGAATAAATGCAACATTATAGCACATAGGATACATCAAGATGATCTGTTATTTTGGGTACACCTGTCCTAGACGGACCCAACCCTTGTGTTGAGTCCCCTAAGTCATATGCACGTGATGCAAATAATACCTCCTACTAGGGATCCGGCATGAAGTCAAGTTATTCTAGGTTCAAATCCTGGGTATGTGTTCTTGACTGTGTACCCGAGTGGACAAATTGAGTCGAGGAGGGGGCTACGTACCGAGGACCCGCAAGATCGTCCGACTTAGTAACTTGTCCGAGCCTCTTTCTTATTTCAGGGTATGACACTAACAGAATAAGGAGTTTCAACCAGTAAGAACATCCCCGAAGGTGAGAAGAGAAGGATTTCGCCACAGTTTATATACAATTCAAATAATATCAAAGCGGTAAAAAGCAACATTTAGCACATTAGGTCCAAACATGTAATAAAATCAGATAACGGATAAAGCCAAACACAACAATGTATCTAAGCTCGAATTCTGAACCCAGAACCAAAGTTTTGGGTCCTCTTCCCCAGCAGAGTCGCCAGAGTTGTCACATCTCCTTCGACCTACACCCCGTAGAGGGTGTAAAGAAGTTTTTTCAAATTAAAGGACAAACGAAACGGGATTTGCTATTAAAATTCAGAGTCGCCACTTGGGAGATTTATGGTGTCCCAAGTCACCGGTTTAGAATCCCAAATCGAGAAAAAGATTGACTCTGTTTGACAGTCCGCGAACCAGAAATCCGGGTAAGGAATTCTGTTAACCCAAGAGAAGGTATTAGGCATTCCCGAGTTCCGTGGTTCTAGCACGGTCGCTCAACTATCATATTCGGCTTAATTATCTGATTTATACAATTATGAACCTATGTGCAAATTTTAATATTAACCGCTTTTATTAATTTTTTAGAGAAAATTACAACGTTATTAAAACACATCTCGAACCACGTCACATAAATGCACCCGTGATTTTTGACATATTTTAACTTCGTTGAGATTTGGATTTGGGTCACATAAATGTGCACCCGAGTTTAAGAAGGTAAATTTATTAAACGCGCGCCTAAAGCAACAACACGTTGTTAGATTTGCGAGGGCCATGGAAATTTGCTAAATGGCATGCCTCGAATTCTAAGGAGTAAACATTTATTGATTAAGTGAGGGACATGAGTTTTGAAATTTTATTTGGCATGGCACGCCTCAAATTATTTCAGGATCTCACTCAACTAAAGCATACTAGCACATTTGAATTTTTTTCTAATCTTTGAGATTATTGCATATTGAGGAGGAAATACTGTAATCTAGTCATTAGGCTAATTAGATCAATTGCATCTTAAAGTTTCATGCCTCATAGATTATCAAAATCATCTCAAAACCAAAAGCTTCTTACAATTTCATTCACTACTGTCACCCACTTGTTATGAATCACTGTAATGTACACCTAAAATACAAGTTTTAATTAAACCAAACTGCCCGTACAATTCAATTAATAAGTCAATTCAACTTTGGATTCAACCAAATGTTAATCATTGTCCATTAAACATCTATATCTTAGTGAAACAATGCACCAGGGAAACCAAACTCATTTTAATCGTGAAAATCTAGCCACAAAGCTTAAGCCAAACCACATACAAACAAGAAAACATCAAAACAAACTAATGCAAACCAAATACTAATATGACATACTCCAAAACAGATTAATAAAACGTTAATCCATACGATAAAAAAGCAGAGATTAATAGCATAATAAAAGCATGATATCAAGCAAAAACACATATAAACATTCGGGAAGTAGAGTAAGAATCAGACCTTTAGTCAAACTTTCCGATTAAAAATTTCCTCTGAGCAGTACACATAAGAGACACCAACGGCAAAACAGAACTACAGCTACTGAAATTGGATTGAATAAATCGCAACAGAAACTCGAACAAGAACTAGTAGACTAAAACTCACCGGCGAACTCGACCTCGACCTCGCACTCAATATTGTTCTCGGACAGACACTCGAAGGAGCGAACCAACTGGAACAGCGGCTCAGAATTTGACAGCCACTAGTGAATCCAAATTCACATTCGTTCACTTGAATTCCATCATTTCAAAATTTAAATCAAAACCCAAAAATTGAAAAATGAAGAAACAGAAGAAGGGAAAGACGAATATGTTTTTGGTTCGTCCTAGATCTGTTCTCACTTATTGTTCATTCAATTTTTCGGGCATGAAATTCCCCATCTCTATTTGTATTTGTGTGTGGGTTTAGAAATGGAGAAGAAGAAGAAGAAATCATGGAGTGGTCGTGATTGGTGTTATGCGGCTGAAGGTTGCTCCAGTTTAGGCGACGATGTAAGCCAGGAAGGAGAGGGTCGTTTGGAGAAGATAAAACCAGGGGGGTGGGTCTTTTTTTTACCCTGTTGCGGCTGCGTTCCCTCCCTGCGGTATAACATGCGTTACCCCTTTAATTTAGGTCTTAGGATGTTGGGTCGGGCCGGGTCAAGCGGGTTTGGGCTTAGTTTTTGTGGGAATTGGGTAAAAGAATCACACTTGGGCCATTGTATTTGCTCTTTGGGGTGGCCCAATATTAAAACCAGCCCTTGTCACACCTCCTTTCGGCGCTACCGCATCCCCGAAGGGCGTGGTAGAAGGGAGTTTTTCCAATTAAAGGACAATCGAAACGGGATTTATTATTAAGATTCAGAGTCGCCACTTGGGAGATTTATGGTGTCCCAAGTCACCGGATTGAATCCCGAATCGAGGAAAGATTTGACGCTATTTAACGGTCCGCGAACCAGAAATCCGGATAAGGAATTCTGTTAACCGGGGAGAAGGTGTTAGGCATTCCCGAGTTCCGTGG
>MDKF010626208.1:0-22243 GCA_026770625.1 Nicotiana glauca
TTTCCATAAACAAGGTTCAGGTGTTGGAAATAAATACTACACACTTAAATATTCAATACAAAGCAAGGAAATGAAAAAATAAATATAAATGGGTAAGAAAATCTTAACCACAAGCTTCAATCTTCATGACCCAAGTGTGTGTGCAAAAACCCTAGCTTCCAAAAATGTTCTCTCTAGTCTATGAGGACTGAAAATAAGCCAAAGATGTTTCAAAGATATGCTAGGACGAGTATAAAACTGATTTGGGGTGAGAAATTACGAAATGTCCAATTTGCCCCGGGCCTGATGCACTGCTTTCGCATCTGCGGAAAAGCAACCGCAGATGCGGTTTCGCAAAGGCGGAAAGCTGATCGCATAAGCGGAATTCGTCAAAGTGCAAGTGACCGCAGAAGCGGAAAACACGTCACTTCTGCGCTTCCGCAAAAGCGAAAATTCAACCGCAAAAGCGGTTTCCTCAATAGTGCCTGCTCCGAAGAAGCGGAAAGTATAGCGCTTCTGCGCATCCGCAAAAGCGTAACTTCAACCGCAAAAGCGGTTCTTGCCTTTTCAACTAAAACCGGAGAAGCGGTTCTTCAATCGCAGAAGCGGACATCGCTTCTACGTCCATTCATCCGCAGAAGCGGAATTCACTGGAGCATTTTGCATAGTTTCACCTTCTTTTTGCTCAATTCCACTTCAATTCAATTCAACTCACTTCGTAGCATCATTTACCTAAAAATCTAACAATAACCACCATATACAACCTCATTTTATAATTAAAAGGACATAAAAGCTACGGAAAAGAGGCTAGAATGAGTGGTAAAATCACCACTCATCATCGGACTTGCCTAGCAATTGTGTTGGGAGCCATCACGACCGGGATTGGGATCGTGACAGAATATCTCACATAAATGTACTTGTCGACTTATTTCTCTACTAACATATATTTGAGTTACTGGCAAATTTAATAACACTACTAATACATTTTAAAAATTAACATTAAGAAAAAATTAAATATACGAATATACTATAAAAATAATAAATAAAATAATGTTAAGTTATTTTATTTATAAAGAAAATACATAGTTAAAAATATATTATATAGTATATAATATAGAAGGAATTATATAAATATGCAGGTTTATATAATATCAAGGGCATAAAAGACTTTTTAAGTAAAAATGTGACTTTTGTGTTAACTAGAGCAAAATAAAATAATTTTTGTGTAACAAAAGTAAGAAGAGTAACTTTTGTGTAATGAACAAAAAAGTTGAATGATTTTTATGTAACAAAAAAAAGATTATTGACTTTTGGGTAACAAACACAAAAGTTCAATGACCATGGATAAAATTAACTCAGAAAGTATATACCAATTCACCAGAACATACTTTTTATTTTAAGGATTTGAATTGATTTTTAGTAAAGCGTCAAAACAATGAAGTCTCCGGCATTATAGTGAACTCTTTATCATTTTAGGTCATTAGGGCACACTAGTACATTTTAAAGATCATGGCTGCTTAGGCAGCTAAGCTATGAAAAGAAAACTACTTCAAAAAAAAAAATGGAATTATCTTAATCAACAAAAGAACCTAATATATTCTTTTTTGAGATGGGAAGCCTAATATATTATTTTCAGGCAACAAAGAAATCTATCCTTAAATTAACATATTGTCATGCATATATATTTTCTTCTCATTAGAGTATTTGATCCCAATATTTTCTTCTCATTAGAATATTATATAATTCATCAAAACAATAAAGTCTCGGGCATTATAGTGAACTCTTTATCATTTTAGGTCATTAGGGCACACTAGTACATTTTAAAGATCATGGTTGCTAAGGCAGCTAAGCTATGAAAAGAAAACTATTTCAAAAAAAAATGGGATTATCTTAATCAACAAAAGAACCTAATATATTCTTTTTTGAGATGGGAAGCCTAATATATTATTTTCAGGCAACAAAGAAATCTATCCTTAAATTAACATATTGTCATGCATATATATTTTCTTCTCATTAGAATATTTGATCCCAATAATCCTAGGGCACAGTTTCTCTTATCATTTAGAAAGCAATAAAGAAAATGTATCCATACTCCAGACTCCAAACTACAACAGAACATGTTACTTTTTAGCATTTAAGATAAACTAACATTTATAAAGCTTCTTTAAATTACAACATCAAGTTCCTATACTATTGTTGAACATGAGGGGGATTTTTAGGTGATGAAAAATCTCATACATAATAATTAATCCTATAGACACAATTTTTATAGTTTGAATGGGGTCAAAAGCTATAATTTTCATTTAATAGAATACTTTCCACCTTTTAAATGATATTAAAGTGAGTAAACAATGACAACTCTTAAATAACTCAATGATTAACAAGTCATATTGTTATATAATTTATTAAATAAATATTCTTAACATGACACCTCTAACTACTAATTAGTTGAAAAAAGTAGCCTTTTACATGATATCTAACACACGGAAAGAAAAAAAAGAACTTCAACAGAACTTCTTTAATAAGCTAAGTTTAGAACTTAATAGATATAACGATCCGCTCAGTCGTTTCATGAGTTACCGCTTCGTTTTCTCCAATTTTTGATTCTTTATGTCTTGTTCAATTGTATTATATCAGGTTGGTTGGTTCAGGTTCGGAGTGGTTTTGGGAAGGAATGTGTGACGACCCAAAGGGCCATTATCTGTTTTATATGAATTATGTTCTTCCGAGGCCTTGAAAACCTCATTTAGAGTCGCCTCAATTTGCGCGCGCAGTCAGGGCGCGTAGCCGGAAAGCTTAAATGTGAAATTCTATAAAAAAATGCTAAATTTTGATCTTAAAATGAATAAATTTGAACTTGGTCAATATTTTGAGTAAACGGATCCGGACCCGTGATTGGACGGTCCCGGAAGGTGAGGGTCCGTAGGAAAATATGGGACTTGGGCGAATGCCCGGAATCAAATTCCGAGGTCCCGAGCCAGAGAAATAAATTTTTAAAAGAAATTATTTTTTTGAAATTGTTAAGGAAAATTGAAATGATATTTGATTAGAAACTGTTGGTATCGGACCCGTATTTTAGTTCCAGCGCCTGGTATAGGTCTTATATGTTCTTTAAGTCATTTCTGTAAAATTTGGTTGAAAACGGACGTCGTTTGACGTGATTCGGACCTAAATTGGAAAATTTGATGTTTTATGAAGTTTGAAAAAATTCTTGGATTTTGAGATTTAATTCTATGTTTATGATGTTATTTTGGCGATTTGATCGTACAAATAAGTCCGTAGGATGTTTTTGAAGTTGGGTTTATATTTGGTTTGGTGCCCCGAGGGCTCGGGTGAGTATTGGATAGGCCACGAGTGCATTTTGAACTTTGAAAAAATAGTTGGTGTGTTTCTGATCTGCAGGCTTCGCATTTGCAAAGCCAACCTCGCAAATGCGAGCCATGCATCGCAAATACGAGAGCTGGCCTGGGCAGCCTTCTTCGCAAATGCAAAGCATCTGTCGCAAATGCGACATTTTGATTGCAAATGCGAAGGTCCTATTTTCCTGAAGGGTTATCAAATGCGAGCCCTGTTTCGCATTTCCCATATCTAAGGGTCGAGGTTTGCAATTGCGAACCCCTGTTCGCAATTCCCATGTCTGCAACCTACAAATTTTTATACTTAGTCGATTTTTAAGTCATTCTCACCCTATTTTCAAAACACAACTCATTTGGGCGATTTTTCAAGAACAAACCTTCTTCCAAATCAATTGTAAGTTAGTTTTTACTCATTTCTTTCAATCATTTACATCTTATAACATGATTTCAACCTAAAATCATAGATTTTTATGGGGAAAATTGGGTGTTTTGGGTAGAACCTATGTTTTTTCAAAAATTGGAGATTTGGACCTCAATTTGAGGTCCGATATCAAAACAAATTATATATTTGAGTTCGTGGGGGAATGGGTAATTGGGTTTTGGTTCGAACCTCGTGTTTTCACCACGTCGGCCCGGGGGTGATTTTTGACTTTTTGGGTAAAACTTTGGAAAACTTATTTTCATACATTGGGGTTGATTCATTTAGTTTTTGTTAATTTAATTAAGTAATTTGTAATTAGATACGAGCGAATTGGAGGTGAAATCGTAAGGTATTGAGGCTTGAGTTGTATTCAAGGCATTGAGGTAAGTGTTTGGTCTAACCCTAGCTTGAGGGACTAGGAGTTGAGTCTTATTTGCCAATTGCTTCTTGTTGAGTATGACATATAGGAAGGGTGACGAGTATCTATACGTTGGTGTCTAGCATGACCGTGAGTCTTTAAATTGTGAATATCTTGAATTCGTTGTATTTCCCTTGCATTGGTGATGATTCCTATTTGTTGTGAAAAGCTTGTGAAAGGAAATAGTGACCTATGAACAACTAGAGCAATGACTCAAGTTATATTACAATTGTGAACGTATATGAAATTTTTGGAACCTTTGGAGCATTGGCTCATGGTAAAGTGAGATAGGGAATAAAAGTGAAAGAAAGAAAAAGAGTATTTAAATATTTCCTTGCCGGGACGTTGAGATTATTGATGTTGTACCCTTGCCGAGATTCAATTGTTTCAGTTGTGTTCCTTTGTCGGGATTTCTATTATTATTTTGTTTTGTTTATTCCCTTGCCCTTGTTTGTGATTGTTGTTTGGGTGTGGAAGAGTGTTAAAGCACGAAGGATGATGCCGTGCATTGTTTGTTTATTGTGAGGAAAGAGTGTAAAGCACGAAAGATGATGCTGTGCATTATTTGCTTATTGTGAGGAAGAGAGTAAATCACGAAGGGTGATGCCATGCTGCACGATGTACCATTCCGTGCCATTTCTATTGATTATATGTGATGAAAGAGAGTAAAAGTACGAAGGGTGATGTTGTGTACATTATTATTATTATATCATTGCTTGGTGTGGATGAGAGTAAAAGCACGAAGGGTGATGTCGTGCACATTTTTATCATTATCTGCTTGGTGAGGATGAGAGTAAAAGCACGAAGCGTGATGTCATGCACTTATTGATTTCTGATTCTTGATTGATGTCTACCTATGCCGCTTTCTTCATTATTTGATGATTTTCAATCAGAGTTGTTATTTTTCCCACAGCATGTTCCCCTCCCATATTCATTGGTTAATTTTTGTATCTCGATTCCACTGTATATATATACATATAACTGCATAGGTTTATGTGGTAGTCCGGTCTAGCCTCATCACTACTTCGCCGGGGTTAGGCTAGGCACTTACCATCACATGGGGTCGGTTGTGCTGATACTAAACTCTATGCTCTTTTGCACAGATCCAGGAATTGGACAACAGCAATAACATGGGAGTAGCCTTCAGTCCAGCGAGACATCGAGGTAGCCTTGCAGGCGTCCGTATGCCCGACATCTCCTCTATCTTTTATTTTAGTCTGTTATCTAAACAATTGTACTTTCTTTCAAACGGTTGTATTTAGTACTCTTAGTGGTTCATGAGTATATGACACCAGTTCTTGGGTAGAGGTTATGTCGATTTTCCGCATTATTGTTCAGATTCTTTAATTAAGACTTTCGCTTATTTACTTTATTCCGTTGTTTTCATGATATTACTGATAATCGTTAAAAGAACAAAATCAGTTAATAAAAAAGGTAGTTAAGGTTTGGCTTGCCTAGCTCTCATTAGTAGGCGCCATCACAACTCCCAAGAGTGGGAAATTCGGGTCGTGACAGAATGAGGCACTTAGTCTCTTTTGAATGAGCTTAAGTTGGAAAAGTCAACTGGATGTTGACTTATGTAAAAAGTTTTGGATGTGAATTCTGATGGTTCGGATAGCTTCGTTAGGTGATTTGAGACTTAAGAGAATGATCGGAATGTATTTTGGAGGTCCGTAGTAGATTTAGGCTTGAATTGGCGAAATTAAAATTTTGTTATTTTCTGGTTGGTTGTGGAAATTTGATACCCGGGCCGGATAAAATTCCGGAAGTTAGAGTAGGTCTATTGTGTCATTTGTGACGTGTGTACAAAATTTCAGGTCATTCAGGTGAGGTTCGATAGACTTTTTGATCGTTCGCGAAATTCGGAAGATTTTAGGAATCATTAGGCTTGAATTCTGAGGGTGATTTAGTTTTCGGCGTTGTTTTGGGTGTTCTGGGGATTGTTACTGTCACACCTCTTTTTTATACTACACCCCCGAGAGGGGTATAAGAAAGGGAGTTTTTTCAATTAAAGGACAACCGAAAAGGGATTCATTTTATTAAAAAATTAGAGTCGCCACTTGGGAGATTTATGGTGTCTCAAGTCACTGGTTTGAATCCCGAATCGAGGAAAAGAATGACTCTGCTTAACAGTCCGCGAATCAGAAATTCGGGTAAGGAATTTTATTAAACCGGGAGAAGATGTTAGGCATTCCTGGGTTCCATCCTTTAAAACATGTCTTTGGATCGCGTCACATAAAATGCACCCGCAACACATTTTATTCAATGTTTTAGGATTTGGATTTGGGTCACATGAAATGCACACCCGAGTTTAAGAAGGTAATATTATTAAAAGACGCGCCTAACGCAACTAACGCGCTGTTAATTTTGCGGAAGGCCATCAAAAATCACTAAATGCTACGTCCCGAGTTCTAAGGATTTTAAAGAAAATTATTAAAGAGGTCCATGCATTTGTGATTTTATTTGGCGCGGCGCACCTCAAATTATTTTAACTTGAAGGTCTCTAAACTAATTCATGAGGGCCATACACTATGAGTTATCTAATTATGGCTCGCTTCCAATTTACTCCTAAAAGCTCAGTAGATTGATTAAAGACGGTTTTAAAAAGTAGTAATTACTCTAAACCAAAGTCCAAACCCAATTTGTTCAATGGAAAGGGCCAACAACAATGAGGCTCAGTTTGCATTATTGCGAAGCTAGGCCTGACGTGAGGCCCCCATAACCTGAACGAGATTGCAAGATTTCAAAGTTGCTAATTTTAAAACAGCTTAAACGAGGCCCCAAAGTGAAGCCCATTCTTAAAATGGTCCAACGTTGTATAACTAGGACTCAAGGTCGAGTCCCTTTGACAACACAAAGCCCACGTCGGAATTCAAGAATACAAACTAATCCGTATCAGATTTCAACCATTTAAGCAATAAGATAGAAGATGAAAAATCACTAAACCACAATGCCTTTTTAACATAGACATTTCCCAAATTATACTATTCTAGTGAAACCAATTACACATAAGGACACCTCACTTAAAAACTCACGCTAATTTACTTCTAAAACATGAGAGCTTGAACCTCAATCCAAACTCATGAATCCTGTAGAGAAGCTAACATTATGAAACCATAATTTTAAGCACTTAATTTTAACGGATAGTAATTTTAACTGAAATAAAAGGTGAGAAGAATTCACAGTCAGTCCATATGATACCATTTAGCATGGCCGAATGTACAAAGCTAGCTACTAATTCGACTAACAGGCCATTTCAACTTCAAATCAGCTATGAGATATCCAGCCGGAAGTTAAGTCCCCCTTAATTACAAAAGTTCAATTCACAGCTAAGTATTTATCAGCCAACAACAAAATACAGTGTGCCATAGAACTCATAACAAACAAGCAAAACAATGTAAAACTAAACTACATATCAAAACAAGTTGTGACTATGCTCAAAGCTTCAGATTCTTATTTTAACTTCAAATCAGGCCTTACATAAGGCAATATGTGGAAGTATGTACCTAAAAAATGAGAAGAAACAAATCGAGGTGATCAGAGTTTGAGCAGCGGTAGAAATGAAGCATAAATCAGCCTCAGATCCTATACAACAGTAACCAAAACCAAGTAGCTTCTAACCCAAGCTTAAATAGACTTGAATTCAATTTATAAATCCCAAACTCGAATGGAAACAAGACCCCAAACACCAAGTTCGGCTCAAAATCGATAATTAAAACACCAAACTAAACCATTTTTTGACCCCAGATAAATCATGGACGACTTCAGAAATGAGAAACTTCAGATCAAAGACCAATGGAACAGTATCACTGAAGTTTTCAGTCATTTTTTTGTATTTTTCTGATTTTTCTATTCAATCTTCGATGAAACAGTAATTTGTGCAGCTCTCTATGTTTTTTGGATTTATAACTCTTTATCCCTCTCAGATTTTTCAGAATGTTCAAGGCTGCCCTTAAATGAAAGGAAGAAGGTCTTTATATAGGCATGCCTAGGGCAGCCCTAGTTCAACTAATCAATTCCCTTTCTACCATTTTTTTGTTATTTTACACCTTTTTTACCCCTCTAAAGAGTCTGAAAATCACTCCTCCTAACAGACTTATGCTTATACTAACCCCTAGAAGCTTCTTCCTAACAGAAATGATTCTTTCCCCAACCTAAAATTTCTAAATTGCCCTTTACCTGATTAGTTATTACAGCTCTTACCTGACCCCTAAGACCCTTAAAAAATTTTAGATAGACAATTGAACCCTACACCTCATACAATTTGACAAACATTATTAATCAAACACTAAGGCTTCACACAAATCAAACTATGAACCATTCTTAAAAAAAATGCAGAAAATCAATTGGAAAACAAATTGAAACATGAATCAAGCAAACAACACTCACAAGATCATTTAATGAGTAATTTAAACAGGCCTAAGCCTAAATTAATCAACACAGAACATTCGAACTTGTTAACCACTAACAAAGCATAAAGGTCGAGATTCAACAGTTCGATTAACAGGAGAAACAAGTGTAGAAATTAATTCAAAAAGAATATGCGCATGAACTTCAGATCAAAGGAAAAGGGTAAGGAAGAAGATGAATTGAAATTGACACAAAAACTAAAGGAAGTGAATATTTTCTTACCTTATTTGGACAGACTCAACAACAGACATCGAACCTTTGATTTTTGCATTCAATAATGCCACTCACTTGTTCTTAATAAGAGCAAGTAAATAGCATTATCGAGGGACGAACCAAAAACACCTCGAATAATCTTCATGCAACAGGGGTCAGGAACCTGAACCCTAGACCTAAAATTCGAACAATTTAGGGGGTTTTGAAAGAAAGTGAACATAGATTAGTGGAAAGGAGGTGGTGAGGGTTCAAGTGTGTGATTTTAGGGTTGAGTAGGGTTGCACCGCCACCGGAGGAACTGTGGCGGTGCTAGGGTTTGCAGCTTCTGAGCAAGATTCGTGAGGTTTAGATGAGATTCGAAGAAAAAGGGGTGTGTATTTGGAATGAGAAGAAGGAAAGGAAGCTAGGGTGTAATTTTGGTGGCGATTGGAGACTTGCCGCCGCCGTAGGCGATTTCTGACGGCGGCAGATGGCGGAGACGGAGGGTCTCTGATGAGGGTGTGGAGACGATGAGAGGGGGGTAGGGGGTGTTCAGACACTTTTATACCTAAGAGTCCTAGCTTCTCGTCCGTTGGATCAATCAACCTCGACGGTTGAGATCAATTAGGGAGCAATACGACGTCGTTTGGTTAATGAAAGGAGATGGGCTGGGTCGGGGAGTTTGGGCTGGACTGGGGCGAAGTTTTAATGATTGGGCTGGGGAAAATCAAGAAGAATTCGAACTTGTCCAGCAAAACAAAAGGATTCAGCCCAAAAATCTGCACTCTCATTTCTTTTGTTTTTATTTTTTTAATTTCTTTTAAATTAAAACTAAAAATAACACCTAAATTAATTCCTCGTCAAATTATTTTTAAATTAGATTAATTACTACAACTAATAGTTACTGCAACTAATTAAAACCAAATTAAACGAAAACTGCCAAAATTTAATGATTAAAATTAAAAGTGCAAAAATAACCATTTTTTGTGATTTTTCCAATTCTTATAAAATAACTAATTTACTACTTAATTCAAAATGCAAAGTTAAATCCTAAAATGCAAATGCAACATTTTTTTTTGTATTTTCTCACTAATTAAAATGCACAAGCAAAAATGCAAACAATTAACAGAAAATGCCACGAAAATCCACAAAATTGCAATCACTGAAAGAAATTATTTTGTTTTGAATTTATGGGAGTAATTCATATAGGACAAAAATCACGTGCTCACAGCTGCCCCTCTTTGCTCAGAAACACGAAGAGTTTTCGGGCAATGATAAAGTGAGCGGATATGAGCGATTTTTGCCCGTTTGAATACTCCGTGTGAAGCATTTTTTAAAGTGTTGACCGCACCCTGCTTCCGAGGTTGCCTACATATCCTTGGCTAAAAAGGAATCAGGACAGTATAGTTCGAGAATGTCTGGTAGCTGGGACTACCATGAAGTTGTGATTTCACTGTCGCTGCTGCTGCTGCTACTGCTTACTGAACCCACTTATTACACCATGCCAAAATAAAAAAAACTAGACTAAGCTATGATCTATGAATTACAGAAGTCCTATCTATGTCTTCAAACTTGATCTTGTAGTTCTTGTTGACCTGTATTCTTCCGGTGAAATTCCTTTATTGCCGCCTTGAATTGTAATCTGTGATGTTTTCCCTTTCTCCAGGTGGATGCCTGACTACTGAACTTTGAATTGTATTCGCTTGCTCTCCAGGTGGGCGCCTGACTGCTGAATCTTGAAATGTCTACCTCTGTTCTTCAGGCAGGCTCCTGACTGCTAAAACTTAAAAGGTATACCTCTGTTCTCCAGGCGGGCTCCTGACTGCTAAAACTTGAAATGTATACCTCTGTTCTTCAGGCTGGCTCCTGACTTCAATAAAATAGATACAACAAAGAAAATCTCTTGCCCCCATTTGGTGGCTGGGCATCAAACTACCAGATATTATTAAGAATTTGAAAACTAAAACTTGAATTGTAATACCTCTGTTCTTTAGGCGGGCTCCTGACTGCTAAAACTTGAATGTATTCCTCTGTTCTCCAGGCGGGCTCCTGATTGCTAAAACTTGAAATGTATTCCTCTATTCTTCAGGCGGGCTCCTCACGGATAAAACTTGAAATGTGTTTCTCTATTATTCAGGTGGGCTCCTTACTGCTAATACTTGAATGTATTCCTCTGTTATCCAGGAGGGCTCGTGACTTCAACAAAAAAATACAAAAAAGAAAATCTCTTGCCCCAGTTTGGTGGTTGGGCATCATACTACCAGATATTATTAAGAATTTGAAAACTAAAACTTGAATTGTAATACCTCTATTCTTCAGGCGGGCTCCTGACTGCTAAAACTTGAATGTATTCCTCTGTTCTCCAGGCAGGCTCCTGACTTCAACAAAATAGATACAAGAAAGAAAATCTCTTGCCCCCATTTGGTGGCTGGGCATCATACTACCATATATTATTAAGAATTTGAAAACTAAAACTTGAATTGTAATACCTCTGTTCTTTAGGCGGGCTCCTGACTGCTAAAACTTGAATGTATTCCTCTGTTCTCCAGGCGGGCTCCTGATTGCTAAAACTTGAAATGTATTCCTCTATTCTTCAGGCGGGCTCCTCACGGCTAAAACTTGAAATGTGTTTCTCTATTATTCAGGTGGGCTCCTTACTGCTAATACTTGAATGTATTCCTCTGTTATCCAGGAGGGCTCCTGACTTCAACAAAAAAAATACAAAAAAGAAAATCTCTTGCCCCAGTTTGGTGGCTGGGCATCATACTACCAGATATTATTAAGAATTTGAGAACTAAAACTTGAATTGTAATACCTCTATTATTCAGGCGGGCTCCTGACTGCTAAAACTTGAATGTATTCCTCTGTTCTCCAGGTGGGCTCCTAATTGCTAAAACTTGAAATGTATTCCTCTATTCTTCAGGCAGGCTCCTGGCTAAAACTTGAAATGTATTCCTCTATTCTTCAGGCGGGCTCCTGACTGCTAAGCTTGAAATGTATTCCTCTGTTCTTTAGGCGGGCTCCTGACTGCTGACCTGAAATGTATTCCTCTGTTCTTCAGGCGGGCTCCTGACTTCAATAAAATAGACAAAATAAAGAAAATTTTCTGCCCTAGTTTGGTAGCTGGGCACATGGGTGAGTGTTGAACTGAATCATTCTACCAACTATTATTAAGAATTTGAAAGCTAAGTCCTGTTATCCAGGGAGGTCCTGACAACTCCTAAGTGAACAACAATTACAAACCAAAGTTATATCTTCTAAAGGTATTACTCCCACTACATTTTTTATCTAAAAGGTCTTAAACTAATCCTTTTATCCAGGAAGGTCCTGAAAATCAAATCAAGGCTTATCCTAAAGACTGACACTTTTACGACTGAATTATACTACGCTACAACAAAATTTATGCTACATCTTTCTATCTAATGGAAATCTTAGAACTTGGTCCCATTATTCAGGGAGGGGTCCTGAAAACTCCTAATTGAATCATGTCTTAAACTATGCAAACTTTGCAATCAACTTACATTCTTCTATGATTTGTTTTGAAATTTATCTAAGCCCTATTTTTCTGGAAGGTCCTGAGAATTTACGGTCAAACCTGTTTTGGTGCTTGCTCTTCCCCCACGGAGAGTTTCTCCGAAACAAATGAAAACTTTCTGCCCATGTTCTAATTAAGAAAAATCTTGTCAGTTTAAAATGGTGATTAGTTGATGACATTGTTGCTGAAGATGTCTCTGCTGATGTGTTTTGCTTTGAACTGCTTCCCGAACTGGCCCTGAACCGCTTGACCTTCTGATTGACTTTCAAACCCCATTACCTTTGACAACCCGAGTGTTTTATACCCAAACTGTTGTTTCATATCTCTGACCCCTTTTATCTGAAATTTTGCATCTCCCATAAAATTACCCAACCAATCCACTGACTAAACGTCTGGTGACCCTTTGTATCTTACTTTGCATCATTCCATCTTTAGTACGTTATGGCCCCCACTGTGCTTTGCAATTGGGAAATTGGTAGTGAGCCTTGACATCCCCTCTTCTTTGTTTTGAACAAAACTGACATTGGCACATCTTAGAGAAACAAACCCCAAAAGGAATGAAATGCAATGACCTTGAGAGTTTAAGATAAAGAGAATCCAAAACAAAGAAAAGGAAAAAAGACTTATCTGAGTAGAACAGTTGGTACCATTGATCATGACATGCATTTCGGACTAATTGGCCCAATCAAATTTCAATTTCCATGCTTCAATGCCCCTGAATTCCATAACCTGATTTCTTCACCCAAACCCTAACCTTGTTCATCCTGCGATGTCCTGAACGATTTTCACCCACAGACCTCTCTTACTTGAAAACTCACTTTCGCCTTAAGGTGCCCGCGAGGGTTTTCGCCAATAAGACTCTCATTTTTTATTTCTCTCAACTCACTTTCGCCTTACGGTGCCCATGAGGGTTTTCACCAATAAGACTCTCATTTTCAATTTCTCTCAGCTCTCGTCGCCTTATGGTGCCCGTAAGGGTTTTCACCAGTAAGACTCTCTCATTTTCACCATTTTTAGCTTGGACCAGAGTGTTGTCCCTAACATGAATCACTTCTTCTTACTTGACTTGGCACTTCTTGAAAACTGATCAGAAGGTCTTTCTTTGGACCGTAATGCAGGCTTTTGGACGGGGTTAGAAACAAAGGGTATTAAAGGCTCAAAACAATTCGAAATGGGCTTAAAACTTACGGTTTTTGGAATCAACCTTCTTCAAACAATCGCAACCTCTTCCCCAGTTTCTTGCTTGGGGACTTTTGAATTTTTATTTTGATGAGACCGAACCGTGAGGCTACCTACATATCCTTAAAAGGAATCAGGTCGAACGTAGTTCATGACATAAAAATTTCTTTGTTGTTGTGACTTTTTTTTTCTCTTTTCCTTTATTTTCTCTTCTTTGTTTTTCTTCTTCTTTCCTTTTCCTTTTCTTGTTTTTCCTTCTTTCTTTTTTCTTGTGTTTTTCCTTTCTTGTTTTTTCTTTTCTCCTCTTTCTTTTCATTATTTTCTTTCTCTTTTCTTTCACTTACTTTCCGTGCTTGTGTTTATGAATTCTATTATTGATTCCAAAAGAGCGGTTATGAAAGAAAATAAATAAGGCTCAAAGGGAGTATCAAAGGATAAAGTGTTTAGATAGCAGAACAAAATGCCTTCGTCATTCCAATCTTCAAAATATGCCAAGTACAAATAAATACAATTAATTCAAAGAAATCATACATAATATCTCTTGACCGTATCGGAATTGATGGCCATTTCAACAAACTTGCCTTCTGTGTCTATCAAATACAAAGCATCATTGGACAACACTCTCATCACGATGAACGGCCCCTGCTAATTTGGGACGAACTTGCCTTTAGCCTAAGCCTGATGTGGAAAATACGCCTCAACACTTGCTGACCCACTTCAAACTTTCATGGACGCACCTTCTTATTTTATGCTCTCGCCATTCTCTGTTGATACAATTGGCCATGAAACACTGCTACCAATCTTTTCTCATTGATCAAACTCAATTGTTCCAGGCGGGTTTTGACCCACCCATCATCATCATATTCCATTTCATCATCACACTCAACTTCTTGTGTTATTGTTTTAGAATTGGATTGGCTTTTAAGACTGTGACGAAGATTCCTCATGCATGTCATTTCATTGAAACCAACACAAAAGAATTGTACAAGAAAGAAAAAGAAAAAGAAAAAGAAAATATAAAATATCAGGAATGAAAAGAAGGGAAATTGCATTTCATTGAAATTTAAAGATAACAAGGTTTAACTCATCCAAATGGACGGAACATAGCATCTGAATTACAACCCTGGAAATAAGCCAAATTAAACTAAAAGAAAAATCAAAGCCAACTACCATGACTCCCTCCGAGTAGGAAGAGGAGTAGCTTCCTAATTGTTGATCTTTGCACAAGGCCCCACAAATTGCACATCTGCCTTGCTTGATCCTTATCCAGCTTCCACCATGTTTACCTCTTCGAACAACCTCTCGAACCCCTTATCCAAATCTCTATCAGCATCAATCAATGAACCTAGAACCATTGATACTGGGCGCTTTCTGGCACTAGGCCTGACAAATGATCTGGACAGCCGCGGGATGGGCTTTGGAAGAACCCATGCTCTCTGTTTCAGCTTTCTAGCTCGCCTTATGCCCGCAACTGTAGGCTTGAATCCCAAACCAAAAGTATCAAAGTTTTTGGGAAGAGACACTGGTTGTACAATACCTTGCAGAGAAGCACCCAAACCCTTGCCACGTACGAAGCCATTCTTCAACATCTCCGAAGCCACCATGACCGATGCGACTGCTACCTTAGGAATTGGAACACACTCACTTTCTGGGATTTTTTCAATTGATACCATGTCAGAGACCTGGTAGACCCATGGACCCTTGTCGTCTTTAGCTTTGATGAAAGGTACAATGGCATCATCCAAGGTGCACAGATTCTCCTCACCGTGTACCATAATTTCTTGTCTGTCCCATTCAAATTTAACCATTTGGTGCAAGGTAAACGGTACTGCCTTGGCAGCATGAATCCAGGGTCGCCCCAGCAAAAGATTGTAAGAAACTACCATATCTAACACCTGGAATTCTATAGTGAAATCGACAGGCCCTATTGTCAGTTCTAGTATTATATCACCCACTGAATCCTTGCCCCCACCGTCGAACCCTCGAACACAAATGTTATTTTTGCAAATTCTATCATCGTCCACTTTCATCTTGTTCAATGTGGAGAGAGGGAAAATGTTTGCTCTAGACGTATTGTCAACCAAAACTTGAGTAACCATAGATTCTTCGCATTTTACTGTCGGATAAAGGGCCCTATTGTGCTCAGTACCCTCCACTGGAAACTCATCATCGGAGAAGGTAACTCTGTTCACCTCGAATATTTTGTTTGCAATCCTTTCCAGATGGTTTATAGAGATCTCTTGGGGGACGTGGGCCTCATTCAAGATTTTCATCAATGCCTGACGGTGATCGTCCGAGTGGATTAGCAATGAGAGCAATCAAATCTTGACAGGGGTTTTCCTTAACTACTCTACGATGGAATAGTCCTGCACCTTCATCTTCTTCAAGAATTTTTCTGTCTCTTCTTCAGTCACAACTTTCTTTACCAACACTGAGTTATCTTTGGAGGTTTTGGCTTTTCTTAACTCCTCGGGGGCAAAGCATCTCCTCGAGCGAGTCAGGCCATGGCTTTCACAAACTTCTTCTTTAACTTCTTTCCCTTTGTAAATCACGGACATTCGGCCATAGTTCCAAGGGACGACCTTGCTGCTAACTATTAGCAGCTGAGTTACTGGTTTGAGAATGACCGGCTTTGTGCGAGCACCTTCCATAACCACAATAAGCTTGCTTAGTGCTCTTGGTACCACTACTTTTGTTGTCCCCTATTTTACTGCAACACCGCTTGAGTTTTTTTTTTCAATTGCCACAACTGGTTCACTACCTGTTCCTTTCTCCTTAATCAATGACTCCCCGCTACTTGATTCCCTACTTGGCTTGACTTCACTGGACCTGATCATCATTACAGTTTGCGAGGGCTTCTTAAGCTATCCTCCTTTTTGCACTATCTCAATCATATTGGTCTCATGATGGGCCGACAATGGATTCTGGTTGATATTAGGCGCCTCTGGGGCCTGAACCTCGATCCGACGGGTGTCAATGAGCTCTTGAAACTTCCAGCATTTTTCTGTGTCATGTCCCGGGGCCCCTGAACAATATTCACAACTTAACGAGTGGTCAAGATTTCTTGGGAGGGGATTTGGTAGCTTAGGCTCAATTAGACTCAACATTCCCAACTGTCTCAACCTGTGGAATATACTGGTATATGATTCTCCCAATGGAGTGAAAGTCTTCTGCTTCTGCGTCCTCTCATTCTTAAAGGTTTGGTTAGGCCGAAAACCTGCTCCATGGGGATTCTGTAGTCTTTTGGGGGTGGGTAAGTGTTTTGGGGAACTGGGTAAGTATTTTGTGGGGTTGGCGCACGCCATTGCGCATGGGCGGGAGGTTGAAGATATGTTTGTGCATGATGGACAGAGAAGTGGGGATTTGGAGGTGGGTAGTAGTGTTGTGGTGGGCTATATGGAGTGTGGGGTAAGTTTGGGGGTGGGGTCGAGGCTAGTTATATTACGGTGATGGGCCCCTGGACCAAGCTCTTGACTGAACTACCATAACGTCCTCTTTCTTCTTCTTTCCCAATACGCCCCAGTGTCGCTTTGAATGGCCTGGGTGGTTGGTTTAATTGTTGAATAACTCATGATCTTGTTGGTCTTAAGTCCTTCCTCCACCACGCTTCCCATTTTCACCACTTCATTGAAAGATTTCCCTACTGATGACACTAAGTGACCAAAATAAATAGGCCCTAAGGCCTGCAATAAATAATCAACCATTTCACTCTCTTTCATCGGAGGGTCAACCCTTGCTGCTTGCTCTCTCCAACGGAAGCCATATTCTCTGAAACTTTCCTCGGGTTTCTTCTCAATCTTTGTCAGTGACAGATGGTCTGGGACAATTTCAAGATTGTACTGAAAAGGACAGGCAAATGCTTGGGCCAGATCATCCCAAGTATACCAACGACCATGATCTTGTCGGGTGTACCATTCCAAAGCTGATCCACTTAAACTTTGACTAAAATAAGCCATCAGTAATTCATCTCTTCCACCTGCCCCTCTCATCTTGCTACAAAAACCTCTCAGGTGCGCCACTGGATCACCATGCCCATCATGTAAATCAAACTTGGGCAGCTTGAACCCTGCTGGTAATTGGACATCTGGGAACAGACACAGGTCTTTATAGGCCACACTTACTTGTCCACCTAGCCCCTGCATATTCCTGAACGATTTCTCCAAGCTTTTGACTTTCCTAACCATCTCCTCCTACTCAGAATTCTTAGGAGGCTTCTCAGTTTTTGCCGAAAGATCAAGATGAGAAGAATAAGAACATGGTTCTGGTGCTTTGAAGGTTGGTTCAAGGGGATAATAATGATTGTCTTGAGTCTGGAACAGGGGCTCACTGGAAGATCGGTGCAATGCAGCAGGTGGAGGTGCCACAAACACAGGAGTGGTTGGTGGGGGATGGTATGGGACTAGTTTAGGTGGTGGTGCTGGTGGTGTTTGGGAGGTGGTGCCATAGCATTATTGGTAGGTAGGAAAGGCCGGGGATGAATTCACAGTGCGAGTGTGAGCACGTGATTTTTTTCCTAAGCAAATTATTCCTAAAATCCAAACAAAATGATTTTTCTTTATTTTACAATTTTTGTTGATATTTTTTTCATTTTTATGTTAATTAGTTGCATAGTAATTCATGTTAAAAAATACAAAAATATGCATATGCATTAGGATTTTTAATTTCACAATCTTAGTATTAATTCATTCCAGAACAATTTAAGGAAAAATCAAAAATAGCATTTTATTGTTTTAATTGGAAAATGCTATAAAATAGTTATTAAACAAATTTAGAATTTAATTAGTTTAATTTCACAAATGGATAAAATCAGAAAAAAAATAAAAATAAATCTGGAAAATATAAAATACAAAAATAAAAATAAATACAAAGTTATAAAATGGGAAACAAATACATAAATAAACAAAATAAAGAGAAATTGAAGAAAAATAGGCTTGGTCTACATTTTGGGCTTATTTTTGGATTAGCCCAAACGAAAAACCCTTCAAAAATACGCCCAGCCCAAGTTCCCTACCCGGTCAGCTCCAGCCCTAACCAAACGACGACGTTTAAGAAGGCTCAATCCCAGCCCTTGATAAGCTTGATCCAACAATCGTGTGGCCTGATTTCATTAAAAGAAAACGACGTCATATAAGTACCCATCCAATCTCAACCGTTCAATTTGATTAATCCAACGGTTGTGGATAATCATTTCCCTTTTAATATATTTCATATACCAAATTAAAAATCAAAAACATTTTCTTTATCTTCGTCCCCAAACCCTAGCCGCCCCATTCCCCTGTCATACCCGCCAGAATCCTACCGACGGGAAACGCTACTTTTACCAACCGCCCTAAAAATAACACCACCGGACCTCCTTGAGACCCTAATTTCACCCCTCTACTCCGTTTCATTCAAACTTAGCCCTATATGATCGAATATTGAAGGTTGTCTCGCCGGAACCCTAACTCCGGCGAACAAAACTTCATCTAACCCAACTCAAATTGACACCGTATCACCTCCTGACCTCCCTCTATCCGATTCTGAAAGCCTTGAGCCTCAAATCTAATTGAAACGGCTCAAATATAATTTTGAAGATTCTCCGGTGAGGCAAAAAACAATTTTAAAAAAAAGATGCCACAAGACTCCCTTATCTGTTCTTGGAGATTCTTAGTACCAGTAGATGGTCGAATAACTATAAAAAAGCTAAGTTTTTCTTTTCTTTTTCCTTTCTGTTTCTTTGTCTTTTATTTCTTGCATGTGATTGTTTATATGCTTTTAATTGTTTTCCGTTATTTGTCTCTTAATTTCTGTTTGTTACTAGGGTTTACTGATTTTTGTTAAGAAAATAGCATCTTTTAATTTCTGTTTGATTACTTTCAATAAATAAGTAATTAGATATTAATATTAGGCTAATTAATAATAGATTTTGGTTTAAATTCTGATCTAGTAAATAAATTGATATCAAATTAGTAGAATTGGTTTTTTTTTATCAAGATAGTGTGATTTTAATTGTTTCTTTTATTAATTTCTGATATCAATATGGTTGATTGGTTATAGCTGTTGAGTTTTTATTTGTTAGTTTGTTAATTTTGATTAATTGTAATAATTAGGTTAATAATAGTTAAATCTGACAGTTAAACGATTTAGGGGGTTAAAGTACAATAGGTTCAATTAGTAAATCTGACTTAGTTTCAGGGGTGTTTTAGGTATCTAAACAGGGTTAACAGTAAATAACAAAAGGAAGGAGGGGGTATTCTGGGAATAGAGTAAGGGTAATTGGGTAGATTTTTAAGTGAAATGAGGATAGAAAGGGGATTACATTAGATTAGAAGGTTCTAGATGGGGTAATTAGTATAATTCCTAATAAATAGGGTAGTCAATTGAATAACAAGTTAAAAAATAAGGGAAGAATTGAAATAAAAGAGGGACCAAAGTATAATTAACAAAATTCGAACTTCCCTCCAAATCTAACTCTATAAATAGGCATTAATATGCCTTATTTAAGAAGTTTTTGGGAAAATCTGAAAGTTTTACTCTCAAGCAATCTCCCTTCTTAGATCAAAATTTCAAAATTCATAATCTCAAAATCCAAAAACATTAGAATCTAGTATAAAATTCCAAACAACATCACTGTTACATTGATCTTCTATGACAACCCGGCCCGTCGTCAAGTGAGTTACCGCCCCGTTTCCCCCTTATTGTGTTGATTCATATTTCAATATAAGTATTAGAGTCGATCGGGTGTATTTTAATTGGTTTTGGTCAAAAATAAGGCACATAGCCTCTTAGAAGGAAGCTTGTTTTGGAAAAGTCAACCGAAAGTTGACTTGTGAGTTAGAGGGCTCGGAAGTGATTTCTGGTGGTTTGGTTAGCTTCGGGGGATGATTTGTGACTTAGGAGTGCGATCGGAATTGAATTTGGAGGTCCGGTGTAGAAATAGGCTTGAATTGGCGAAGTGGGAATTTTGGCGAAATCCGATTGATAGGTGAGATTTGATCCGGGAGTCGGAATGGAATTTCGAGAGTTGCAGTAGCTCCGTTAGGTGATTTTGGATATGTCTGCAAATTTTCAGGTCATTCAAACGTCGTTTGGTCGGGTTTTTGATCGAATGTTAGTTTCGAAAGTTATAGTTGAAACTTAAGCTTGAATCCGTCGTGATTTGATGATTTTTGTGTTAAAGGTCGTGTTTTTATGATTGGAACAAGTTCGTATCATGTTTTGGAGTAGGTTGGTGGTTTTGGTTGGGGTCCCGGGGGCCTCGGGGTGATTTCGGGGGTTCAAACGGATCATTTTTTGTTGGCTAGCAGATCAGATTTGCTGTCATAAGTGTTGCAGGTTTTAAGGCATCGCATTCACGTGGTGGTGGACGCGAACGCGTAGAGGAAATTGGAAGTTTGGGAGTTTGGCCTTCGCGCTCGCGAAGGTGTTTATGCGAACGCGTAGTGGAGGAAGCTGGATGATCGCGTTCGGGATAGGTGTTGCGCGTTCGCGAAGAAGGAATTTGGGATCAGTGATTTTTATTGTACGCGTTCGCGTGAGGTGAGGTCGCGTTCGCGTAGGTTCTGGTCTTTGGGCATCACGATCGCGAGTGGCCGGTCGCGTTTGCGTAAGAGAAATTTGGAAATTTAAAATATTGCTCATCTCGTTCGCGTGGGTAGTATTGCGAACGCGATGAAGGAAAACCTGGGCGGACAGAAGGGTTTTATAACATAATCTCCGCGAGCAAAAATCATTTTCCACCATTGTTGAACACATTTTGGAGCTATTGGACGAGGGAGTAAGAGTATTTCAACTAGGTTTCGATTGGAGGTAAATTTTATGAGCTAATTACGTGATATTATTGAAGAATCATCACCTAAATCTCTGAAAAATTGGATGGAAATTGGAGAAATTAGGGCTTGGTTTTGGTATTGAAAATTTGGAATTGAAGGGGCTATTGGACTCCGATTTTGATAAATTTTATATGTACGGACTCGTGGTAAGACAAGGATTCCGAAAATGTTAATTTTGTAATTTTTCGAGAAGTGGGCCTGGGCTCGGGTTTTGCTAACTTCGTGTTTTTGGGTGTTTTTCGAGTTATTTCAATTGGGTTATGTTTTATTAGCCTATTTTGATGTATTCCTTGTGGTTTTGATCAGATTTGGCACCCGTGGAGGTTGATTCAAGAGGGAAAGGCATAGCGAACTAGTGTCGTGGCCGGTTCGAGGTGAGTAATAGATGTGGATGATGACCTGAGTGTTTGAAACCCCGGTATATCACATTGTGACGCTATATTGAGGCGAGACACGTACTCTACGGTGAGTGCGGGGTCGATTGTGATTGGGGACTTTGGCTTAGTTCGCCCGAGTGATGCGGTACTGTGTTGTTAGCTATAAATTAGCTGGTAAACCTCCTACTTTGATGGTTATGGATATATTTGGGCTGCGTGCCGATTATTTGGATCTCGTAGGGAGTATTATCACTGTTTCTGAGATTTATAGCATGTTTTCATGATATCAGTCCTGAGCTAAACGTTTGTCCTGAAATGATTAGCAAAATTCTAAGGTTTCAAACACCTAGTTGATAATTTCTTATAATTTGGAACTAAAACTGGTAAGTTGACTGTGCCTGTGTGGCTTGCATGCATATAGCTGGACTGATAGTGGATCGGGTTGCACGCCACATTGTATATTTCTATGATATTGCGCTTGGGCTGTAGAATCCCCTCTGGAGTCTGAACCCCCACAGTGAGCGCGGGTACCCAAATGGATCGGGCTACGCGCCGTAGCGGTCAT
>MU785964.1:8618-52135 GCA_026770625.1 Nicotiana glauca
TTAAATATTAAAAATAATTAAATTTTAAAAATTAATAATATTTAAATTCACATAAAAAATATTACCAGTTTGAGTCTGGGAAAACCTGTGCAGCAAATTTCGAGTAGTAACAAGCGTTTGGACATTTTCATAATAAATGCAACTTTTGTACTTTGTAAGAACACGCCACGAATGTTAAATGTCGATTTTGATGCTACAATGATAATAAGAAAACTAAGTACATCACGCACCATTATTGAAATATCGGGATATTTTCTAGAATGGTCCTTCCAATACATGATAACATCCATCTCTTGAAACTTCTCAAGATCACGTTTTGGTTCCTCTTAGTAAAGATCCAATTCTGACTTTCCATTTGTAAAGGTAGTATACTTTTTATTTTTTATATATTTTAAATAAATATTTTTAGTAGGCCCACGGCCCGGCCCGGCCCAACCTCAAGCAAGCCTCACAGGCCATGGGCTTACTGCTATTTATATAAATGGTCTGGTCAACTAGCAATCACAGGGAATTCGGATTAGCAAGTATAATTACGAACTCAATAGGATTGATAAACCGACCATAACCCTAGAATCTATATTTCCTTTGGTTACCTGTTTAAATTTCACAATAGTGGTTATCATAATAGATTTGAACTTTTGATCATCTTGGACATTAAATTGATTTTAGTTTGCTTAGTTAACAGTTAATCTAAGTCTTTGTGGGTTTGACATCCAACTTTCGAGTCATTTTATTACTTGACGGTCATGTATACTTATGTGTACTTGGGGAACCAACAAGTTTTTGGCGTCGTTACCGAAGACTTAGTTATTGATTGTTTATATGAGTTAAGTTTTTAATTGAATTCTGTTCAAGTTTTGTCACGACAAAATTCCCGAACCCGGGCGTGATGGCGCCTCTCATGAAGAAAAGGCCAGCCAGAACAAGCAAACCTCTTTTAAGTAATTAATTAACATTAATAAATCTAAAACATGTTTAAGATAGCCATAAATGCGAAAACAATGACAATAGTCAGGGAAACCATCCCGACACAGCCCAAACTGGGGTGTTACAAGTCATGAGCTACTACAGAATTTACTATAAGTCTACAAATATGAAATTCGATACAATAGTCTGATGAAACATAAATGATAGAGGATAGGGGAGACAAGGGGTTGTGGACGTCAACAGCTACCTCGTAACTCCAAATCGCTGCCTGGTCTGGAAGGAATCGGTGCTCAGGTGCAAACTCTGCTATGCCTGAATCTGCACACATGGTGCAGGGAGTAGTACTTCGACCTAGTGAGTAATAACAATAAATAATGGCTAAAAGCATGAAAACACATAAAGTCACAAAGAAATTCGATATCAGGCAGTAAATCACATAAAGTAGTAAAACCGTGAAGAATCAAATGAAATCTCCTTTTAAAAACAGGTAAATCAGGTAAAACAACAGGTAGATAGTAAGTAAAAATCTGCCCCTCGGGCCCAGTATTAAGCGTTCAGCATAGTATCAGCCCCTCGGGCTCAGTATCAGTCACTCAACATAGTATCAGCCCCTCGGACTCACTCTCAATCATATGGGTACCCACGTTCACTGTGGGTGTGCAAACGTCGGAAGGGGCCCCTTACGGCCCAAGAGCTATATCAAGCCACCTCGTGGCATCATCACTCGGCACTCGGCACTCGACACTCGGCCTCGCATCACTCAAGCCACCTTGTGGCATATAAAGCATGTCATATCACTCAGAATATCCTCACACATGGCCCTTGGCCTCACTCAGTCCAGAAAAAATCACAAGCCCCTCGGGCATCAGTAAAACAGTAGTGCTCAGCCCAAACAACATTGGAAATATCATTTAAATCTCAATATTCAATTAGATATGGCTGAGTTGTAAAACGGTATTAATTGATAGGACTGAGTTCAACTAATATATCAAAATAGTGAGGAAACATTGATAAAAGTCCACGAAGGACCAAATAGTCAGCATGAAGCACAAAATATGGCAATAAGCCCAAATCATGTTGACAATAAACATATCTCAATCAAATACACGATAAAACATCATCGAGACGGACCAAGTCACAATCCCCAATAGTAAATAATCCCACGCTCGTCATTAAGCGCGTGTTTCACCTCAATATAGCACTACATTGTGCAAATCCAGGGTTTCAAACCCTCAGGACATCATTTAATATCATTACTCGCCTCAAGCCGGCCAAATCTCTAGCTCGCTATGCCCTTGCCTCTCGAATCGGCCTCCTCACGCATCGAATCTGACCAAAACCACAACGAATATATCACAATAGCCTAAGGGAACATAACCCAATCGAAAAGAATCAAAAAATAGCAAAAATCTTGAAATTGGCAAAATTCGAGCCCCGGGCCCACTTCTCAAATTCCAGAAATTTTTATATCAACAGGTTCATTATCTCGCCATGAGTCTATACATATCAAGAACTCCCAAATCCGAGTTCAAATGATCCATCAAAACCCAATTTGAAATATCAAAACTCAAGCCCTAGTCCTTCCCCTTTTATTAAATTTCATGAATTTCTAGGTCGATTCTACAATTAAATCATGTTTTTAGATCATAGGGCTCACCTCCAATCAATCCCAGTCAAAACCCTCTTCAATCCCTGTCCAAAAGCTCTCAAGGATGCTCAACAATGGTGAAAATTAACTTAGCCTCGCAGAACAAAAAAGATTTAAAACCCTTCTGCCCAGACATTACCGCATCTATGGTCATATTGTCGCTTCTGCGACTTCCGCTTTTGCGGTCAATTTCCGCTTCTGCGGAATTTTACTTATGACCAAGATCCGTTTCTGCGGTCCCATTTCCTCTTATGCGGCTCCGCTTCTGCGGTCAAATGTCCGCTCCTGCAGAATTCACTAAGGCCCCATATACCGCTTATGTGGTCCAAAAGTCGCATTTGCGACTCCACAGATGCGGTCTCACTCCGCACCTGCGGTCCTATCAAGACCACACAAAAACCACTCCTGCGACCTATCTTTTGCACCTGCGAGACCACTTCCGCGGTTCCTCTTCCGTAGAAGCGTAAATACCAGAAGCAGCAGGCCTGCAATTTGCACAAGTCCAAAACTCATCCCGATAGCCATCCGAAATCACCCCGAGGCCCCCGGGACCTCAGCCAAAAGTGCCAGCCCATCCTAAAACATCACCCAAACTCGTTCCAATCATCAAAACACATCAACCAACACCAAAACCATCAAATTACATTGGATTCAAGCCTAAGTTCTTCTAAAACTTCCGAAACACGCATTCGATCAAAAACCCAACCAAAACACCTCCGAATAACCTGATTTTGCTCACACATCCCAAATCACCCAACAAAGCTACTGCAACTTTCGGAATTCCATTTTAACCCTCGGATCAAAATCTCACCTATCAACCGGAATTCTCCAAATTACTAACTTTGCCAATTCAAGCCTAATTCTACACCAGACCTCCAAAATCACTTTAGATCACGCTCCTAAGTCACAAATCATCCCCCGAAGCTAACCGAATCATCGAAAATCACATCCAAACCCTCTAACTCATAATTCAACATCCAGTTGACTTTTTCCAAACCAAACCTTCCTTAAAGAGACTAAGTGTTTCATTTCCTACCAAAAACTCTCCGAACTAACCCGATCACATAAGATACGGATAATGAAGTATAAAGAAGCTAAAAATGGGGGAAACGAAGCAACAACTCATGAGACAATGGGTCAGGTCGTCATATCCTCCCCAACTAAAACAAGCGCTCGTCCTCGAGCGGGTCAAGAAACATACCTGAAGCCTCAAACAGGTGAGGATATCGGCCGTGCATCTCCCAAGTAGTCTCCTCTACGGGGCGACCTCTCCGCTGCACTTTCACCGAAGCTATATCCTTTGACCTCAACTTTCGAACCTGACGACCCAAAATAGCCACTGGCTCCATATCATAGGTCAAATCATCATCCAATTGAACCATGCTAAAGTCTAATACATGGGACGGGTCCCCAACATACTTCCGGAGCATAGAAACATGAAATACCGGATGCACGCCTGACAGGCTGGGTGGCAAGGCAAGCATATAAGCCACCTCTCCAATCCTCCTAAGTACCTCAAAAGGTCCGATAAACCACGGACTCAACTTCCCTTTCTTTCCAAACCTCATAACACCCTTCATGGGTGAAACCTTCAGCAAGACCTTCTCACCAACCATATAAGACACATCTCAAACTTTTCGCTCTGCATAACTCTTCTAACGCGACTATGTTGTACGAAGCCTCTCCTGAATCAGCTTCACCTTCTCTAAGGCATCTTGAACCAGCTCTGTCCCTATTAGCCTAGCCTCGCTGGGCTCGAACCATCTAACTGGAGATCTACACCGCCTCCCATACAACGCCTCACACGGAGCCATCTGAATGCTTGACTGATAACTGTTGTTGTAGGAAAACTCTACAAGCGGCAAGAACTCATCCCAAGAACCTCCAAAATCAATAACACAGGCACTCAATATGTCCTCCAATTTCAGAATAGTACGTTTGGACTGCCCGTCCGTCTGAGGATGAAATATTGTGCTCAACTCCACCTGTGTACCCAACTCTCGTTGAAAAGTCCTCCAGAACTGAGAAGTGAACTGAGTACCTCTATCTGAGATAATAGACACTGGGACACCATGCAATCGAACAATCTCCCAGATAAAGATCCCTGCCAACCACTCCGAAGAATAGGTAGTACATACCGGAATGAAGTGCGCGGACTTGGTCAGATGATCTACAATCACCCAAATCGAATCAAACTTCTTCAAAGTCCGAGGAAGACCACTCACAAAATCCATAGTGACTTTCTCCCACTTCCACTCACGAAAAATCATTCGCTGAAGTATGCCACTCGATCTCTGATGCTTATATTTCACCTGCTGACAGTTGAGACACCGAGCCACAAATCATACAATATTTTTCTTCATTCTTCTCCACCAGTAGTGCTGCCTCAAATCCTGATACATCTTCGCGGCACCCGGATGAATTGAATACCGCGAGCTGTGGGCCTCTTCCAGTATCAACTCCCAAAGCCCATCCATATTGGGCACATAAATCCGGCCCTGCATCTGCAACACATCATCCTCACCAATGGTCACGTCTCATTATCATGCTGAACCATGTCCTTAAGGACAAGCAAATATGGATCATCATACTAACGCTCTCTGATGCGATCATATAAGGAAGACCGAGAAACTACATAAGCCAATACCCAACTAGGCTCCGAAATATCTAGTCTTGCCAACCGATTGGCCAAGGCCTAAACATCAACTGCAAAGGGTCTCTCCCCAACTGGAATGTATGCCAAACTCCCCATACTCACTGCCTTTCGGCTCAAAGCATCGGCCACTACATTGGCCTTCCCTAGGTGATACAGAATGGTTATATCATAATCCTTAAGTAACTCTAGCCACCTCCGCTGCCTCAAATTAAGATCATTTTGCTTGAACAAATGCTGAAGACTGCAATGATAAGTGAATACCTCACAAGATACGCCATACAAGTAGTACCTCCAAATCTTCAGGGCATGAACTATGGCAGCCAACTCCAATACATGAACAGGATAGTTCTTCTCGTGGGGATTCAACTGACGAGAAACAAAAGCAATAACTCTACCCTCCTGCATCAATACACATCCAATCCCAACTCTTAAAGCATCACAATATACAGTATAAGAACCTAAAGCTGATGGCAAGACCAATACTAGAGCTGTGGTCAAAGCTGTCTTGAGCTTCTGAAAGCTCTCCTTACACTCGTCCGACCATATAAATGGAGCATCCTTTTGAGTTAACTTGGTCAAGGCCGATGATATTGAGTAAAATCCCTGAATAAACCGGCAATAATAACCTGCCAAACCAAGGAAACTACGAATCTCTATGATGGAGGATGGTCTGGGCCAACTCTGAAATGCCTCTATCTTCTTTAGTTCGACATGAATACCCTCGCTGGACACCACGTGCCCCAAGAAAGCCACTAAGCTGAGCCAAAACTCACACTTGGAGAACTTTGCATAAAGTTTCTCCTCCCTCAATCTCTGCAATACAACTTGCAAATGTTGCGCGTGCTCCTCCTGACTACGCGAGTACACCAGAATATCATCAATGAAAGCAATAGCGAACGAATCCAGATAAGGCCAAAAATACACTGTTCATCAAATGCATGAACGTTGTTGGGGTATTAGTCAACCCAAAAGACATAAGAAGGAACTCATAATGCCCATATCTAGTCCTGAAAGCAGTCTTAATAATATCTGAATCCCTGATCTTCAACTAGTGATAGCCCGAACGGAGATCAATCTTGGAGAACACCCTCGCTCCCTGAAACTGGTCATATAAATCATCAATGTGAGGCAAGGGATACTTGTTCTTCACTGTTACTTTGTTCAATTGCCTGTAGTCGATGCACATTCTCATAGTTCCATCCTTCTTCTTCACAAATAGAATCGGTGCACCCCACGGTGACACACTAGGTCGAATGAACCCCTTATCTAGGAGTTCCTGAAGCTCATCCTTCAATTCTTTCAACTCCGCTGGTGCCATATGATATGGAGGGATGGAAATGGTTGATTGCCCAGCAGTAGGTCAATACCAAAATCAATATCCCTGTCTGGTGGCATGCCTGGCAGGTCTGTCGGAAATACATCGAGAAACTCCCTCACAGTTGGAACAGAATCAATGTTAGGAGTCTCGACTCCAACATCACTCACAAATGCCAAATACGAAAGGAAACCCTTCCCAACCATATGTGGGGCCTTTAAGAATGAAATCACTCTACTAGGAACATAATCAGTCACACCATGCCACTCGATCCTCGGTACACCCGGTATAGCCAAAGTGAGTGTCTTATCACGATAGTCTAGAATAGCATGACATGGAGATAACTAGTCCATACCCAAAATAATGTCAAAGTCCACCATGATCAATAACAATAGATCAACTCAGGTCTCTAGACCCCCAATAGTCACCAAACATGACCGGTACATATAGTCTACAACAATAGTATTGCCTACCGGGGTAGATACATGAACGGGTAAATCAAGACACCCTCGGGACATACCCAAATGATGAGCAAAATATGAGGACACATAAGAATAGGTGGAACCAGGATCAAATAAGACAGAGGCATCTCTGTGGCAGACTGAAACAATACCTGTAATGACATTATCTGAAGCAATGGCATATGCCCTGCCTAGAAAAGCATTAAAATGAGCCTGACCACCGCTTGATTGACCTCTACCTATGGGGCGACCCCTGGATACCTGACCTTCACCCCTGGCTAGCTGGGTGGGTGCTGAAGAAACTGGACCAGAAGATGAGGGCTGACCCCTCTACTGAGATGAGCTAGCAGCACGACGAGGACACTGCCTCCACATATGTCCAAACTCTCCACACTCAAAATAACTCCCAGGTGCTGGAGAATGGGACTGAAGGTAACCCCTTACGCCAGAATGACTAGCTGACGTACTTGGCCTAAAAGAACCTTGAACAGACGGGGCACGAGATGAACTCTATGCTAGAAGAGCACTGAGTGAAGTCTGAACCTACTGAGAACCATGATAACCACGACCTGAAGATTCCCCACGATACTCGGGACAGGCCGACTAAGAGGGCCTGAAAGAAGGACCCCTACCCTGCTAGAACTGGCCCCTCGAAGGAGCACCACTGTAACTGCCAGAACCTCGAGGCCTCTCGGCTCCCTCTCCTCTCGATCCTGACCGTGAACCGCCTCAATCTCTCGAGCTATATCAACCACCTCCTCGAATGTAGCACCCAATACTCTCTCTCTCTAGTCATAAGAACACGGAGATGGTAGTTAAGGCCATCAACAAATCTCCTGATCCGCTCACAATCTGATGGAACCATCCAAATGGCATGACGAGCCAACTCTGAAAACATCATCTCATACTGAGACACAGTCATATCTCCCTGTCGTAGCCACTCAAACTGCCTGTATAGCTCCTCTCTACGGGACTGCAGTACATACTTCTCCAAGAAGAGAGTGGATAACTCCTGCCAAGTCAAAGGTGTTGCACCAGCCGGCGTACGTCTCTCATACACCTCCCACCAAGTGAAGGCAGCCCCAGTAAACTGAAAGGTGGTAAATGCCACACCTCTAAACTCAAGAATCCTCGATGTACGGAGCATCCACTGACATCAGTCAAGAAAACCCTGGGCATCCTCGCCCTCAGCACCACTGAATGTCGGAGGCTGGAGTCTACCAAACCTCTCAAGGCAACACTGCTCATCCTTAGGCATAGCTGGAACCCTGAACTCCTGCACTGGTGCAACTGGCTGAGCTGGAGGTGCCTCTGGAGTCTGTAATCCCTGCACTACCTGCTCAGGTGTGCGGGCAACGGGCGTCTGATTGCCTCCCTCGGCCTATGAAGTAGTTCCTGCTGTGGTGGTTGAAACTGCCTGAGCCAGGTCAGTGTAAACTATCAAGATCTGAGCCAAGGCCTCCTGAAGACCTGGAATCACAATGGGCAGAGCTGGTACCTGAACTGGTGCTGCTAGAGCCTTGTTCTGAGCTGGGGCAATTGGAGGATCCATAGGTGCTGCCCCTGCTGCTTTGCCTCTGCCATGACCATGACCGTGTCTACAGCCTCTGGTGTCCTCAATGGGTGGTACTGGTGGTCTTATACCACATTCGGTAGCTCGTGTCCTCACCATCTGTGAGAGAATAGAATAAAGAGAAGTTTAGTGCTCGGATCAACAAATTCGCACGACAAGAACTTCAAGAAAATGAAGTTTTCCTAAAGGTTCTGCAACCTCTCGAGGATAAATACAAACGTCTCCGTACCAATCCACGTGACTCTACTAAACCTGCTCATGACTCGTGAGACCTAGTAACCTAGGCTCTGATACCAACTTGTCACGACCCAATTCCCGAACTCGGCTATGATGGCGCCTCTCATGAAGACAGGGCCAGCCAGAACAACTTAAACCACTTTTAAGTAATTAATTAATATTAAAAAATCTAAAACAAGTTTAAGATACCCATAAATGCGAAAACAGCGACAATAATCAGGGAAACCATCCCGACACAGCCCAAATCGGGGTGTCACAAGTCATGAGCTACTACAGAGTTTACTATAAGTCTACAAAGTATGAAATCCGATACAATAGTCTGATAAAACATAAATGATAATGGATAGGGGAGACAAGGGGCTGCTAACATCAATAGCTACCTCGTAACTCCAAATCGCTACCTGGTCTGGAAGGAATCAACGCTCAAGTGCAGACTCTGCTATGCCTGAATCTGTACACATGGTGCAGGGAGTAATGTGAGTATTCCTACCCAGTGAGTAATAATAATAAATAATGGGTGAAAGCATGAAAACACATAAAGGCATAACGCAATTCTATATTAGGTAGTAAATCACTTAAAGCAGTAAAACCGTGAAGAATCAAATGAAATCTCCTTTTAAAAACAGGTAAATCAAGTAAAACAACAGGTACATAGTAAGTATAAATCTGCCCCTCGGGCCCAGTATCAAGCACTCAGCATAGTATCAGCCCTTCGGGCTCAGTATCAGTCACTCAGTATAGTATCAGCCCCTCGGACTCACTCTCAATCATATGGGTACCCGCGCTCACTGTGGGTGTGCAGACTGTGGAGGGCCCCCTTACGGCCCAAGCGCTATATCAAGCCACCTCGTGGCATCATCACTCGGCACTCGGCCTCACATCACTCGACCTTTCATCACTCAAGACATCTCGTGGCATATAAAGCATCTCATATCACTCAGCATATCCTCACACATGGCCCCTGGTCTCACTCAGTCCAGAAATCATCACAAGCCCCTCGGGCATCAGTAAAACAGTAGTGCTCATCCCAAATAACATTGGAAATATAATTTAAATCTCAAAATTCAATTAAAAGTGGCTGAGCTGTAAAACAGTAATAATCGATAGGACTAAGTTTAAGTAATATATCAAAATAGTGAGGAAACAGTGATAAAAGTCCACGAAGGATCAAATAGTCGGCATGAAGGCCAAAATATGGCAGTAAGCCCAAATCATATTGAAAACAAACATATCTCAGTCAAATATGCAGTAAAACATCAATCGGGACGGACCAAGTCACAATCCCCAATAGTAAGTAACCTTGAACTCGTCATTAAGCGCGTGTTTCACCTTAATATAGCGCTACGTTGTGCAAATCTGGGGTTTCAAACGCTCAGGACATCATTTACTATCATTACTCACCTCAAGCCGGCCAAATCTCTAGCTGGCTATGCCTTTGCCTCTCGAATCGGCCTCCTCGCACATCGAATCTGACCAAAACCATAACGAATACGTCACAATAGGCTAAGGGAACATAACCCAATCGAAAAGAATCAAAAAATAGCAAAAGGCTCAAAATTGGCAAAACCCGAGCCCCGAGTCCACTTCTCAAATTCCAAAAATTTCACATCAACGGATTCCTTATCTCGCCACGAGTCTATACATATCAAGAACTCCCAAATCTGAGCTCAAATGACCCATCAAAACCCAATTAGAAATATCAAAACTCAAGCTCAATCCTTCCCCTTTTGTTAAATTTCATGAATTTCTATGTCGATTCTACAATTAAATCATGTTTTTAGATCATAGGGCTCACCTCCAATAAATCCTTGTCGAAACCCTCTTCAATCCCCGTCCAAAATCTCTCAAGGATGCTCAACAACGTTGAAAATTAACTTAGCCTCGCGGAACAAAAATGATTTAAAACCCTTTTGCTCAGACATTACCGCATTTGCGGTCATATTATCGCTTCTGGGACTTCCGGTTTCACGGTCAATTTTTGATTCTGTGGAAATTCACTTATGACCAAGATCCGCTTCTCCGGTCCCATTTTCGCTTCTGCGGTCCGCTCCTGCGGAATTCACTAAGGCCCCATATACCGCTTCTGTGTTCCAAAAGTCGCATCCGCAACTCCGCAGATGCGGTCCCCACTCCGCACCTGCGGTCCTATCAAGACCAGACAAAATCGTTTCTGTGACCTATCTTCCGCACCTGCGAGACCGCTTCTGCGGTTCCTCTTCCGCAGAAGCGAAAATACCAGAAGCAGCAGGCCTGCAATTTGCACAAGTCCAAAACTCATCCTGATAGCCATCCGAAATCACCCCGAGGCCCCCGGGACCTCAACCAAAAGTGACAACCCATCCTACAACATCACTCAAACTCATACCAATCATCAAAACATATCAATAAACACCAAAACCATCAAATTACATTGGATTCAAGACTAAGTTCTTCTAAAACTTCCAAAACACGCATTCGATCAAAAATCCAACCAAAACACCTCTGAATAACCTAAACTTTTGCTCACACATCCCAAATCACCTAACGAAGCTACTATAACTCTTGGAATTCCATTCCGACCCTCAGATCAAAATCTCACCTATCAACCGGAATTCGGCAAAATACTAACTTCGCCAATTCAAGCCTAATTCTACACCGGACCTCCAAAATCACTTCCGATCATGCTCCTAAGTCACAAATCACCCCCCGAAGCTAACCAAATAACCGAAAATTACATCCGAACCATCTAACTTATAAGTCAACATTCAGTTGATTTTTTCTAAACCAAACCTTCCTTAAAGAGACTAAGTGTCTCATTTCCTACCAAAACCTCTCCGAACCAACCCGATCACATAAGATACGGATAGTGAAGCTTAAAGAAGCTGAAAATGGGGGAAATAAAGCGGCAACTCATGAGACGACGGGTCAGGTCATCACAAGTTTTTAATTTTCCTATTTAGTTATCTTTCTAGATTAGACTTTTACTCTTATCATTATAGGTTTTGTTTATTTTTTTCTTTTAGTAAATACTTTTATTTTTATAACAAATTGATTTCTCTCTTAGTGTGTTTATAGTTCTCTCAACATGATGTCTGGGATGAAATATCCGAAGGTAAGGTTATTTATGAAGATGTTTGGTTGACGGAAAACTTTTATGGCCCGTATTTTTGGGCTTGTCATGACCTGAACTCTGGGGGGTCTGAATTTGAATATGGGAGTACGGGTTGATATTGGGAAGGATATTCACGATTAAGGAAATATGCGGAACGATGTCATCTTCTAACAAAGTTGGTGAATAATTGGTCAAAGGAGAGAGTTGATCTTGCACAAGAAATTGACAAGTTTGGCTTGGCTTTGCACAACTTGGATGCATATTTGAGTGCAAATTTGATGCGTTCAACGCCCAACAATTTAATGATGAGTTGCGTGAAACTGAAAAAAATCTTCTAGACCAAATTGAGGAGCGAAAACGAGAATACCAAACATTAGACAATGTTTTTCTTGAGGATGGCAATGTTGAGAAGAGTGTTATAGAGTCATGTGAGGAAGTAGATAATATTATATTTGATGACTCTAGTATGTGTACATATGAGGATGTAGCTAGTGACACAATTCTAGAGTTAGGGTACATTAGTCCTCATTCCATCCATTTTTCAGCATTGTGTTTGGATGATGATATAGGAATTGAGTCATTCAAGCCTTTGGAGGAGTCAACTAACGGGTAACAAGATGCTTAAATTCTGGAAATTTATCATGCCACAGAGACATATTATATATCTCATCTAAAGGCCAAGAAATGTAGAATGAAAAATTGGTTACTTGGTCCAATTACATTTGTCCCACCACCCCGCGAGCATAGCAAAGCTTGAAGCCAAATTGGGGGCTAAATTCACAAGTTCAAGATGGAGAGAAAAGTGTTTCAAGTCGTGCCGTGACGTTAAATCAGGCGCTTGTTGGGACGCAACTCAGCTTTACTGCTTTCTCTTATTTTTATTTTTATCTAATTATTGTTGTATTGTCTCTTTTTGTTTTGTAAGATTATAAGCATAGAAATCAAATCCATTGGAAGAGTGCAAAAGTGAGCTAGATTGTGAGAACTAAGTGTAGGGTGGCAGTGCATAATTTGGTAAATACCGAATTACCGTACCGAAATAAAAAATTTTGGTATTTGGTATTCGATATTTTGGTATTCGGTATGGTATTTGGTTTAATTTTAAAGAAAAAATGTATTAAGTATGGTATTTGGAATTTAAAATAAAATACCGAAATACTGATACCGTACCAAAATATATATTATATTGCACAATACACATATTATTAATTGTAATATAAATATAAAAAAATCTAAATTTTTACTTTCATTTATTCTCTAAGTTTATCAAGTAACTCTAAGCAAGTGACAAGACATTTCTAATGATCAAATTTATTCCTTTATGTACAATTTTCTCTCTCTGAGTTGATATTAACTGGTTTTGGATAAAACTTTTGTCAATAAACGTTTTTAGTTTTGTACTTTTGAGTACTTTAAAGAATATTACATTATATGACTCTACGCACAAGGCAGTATTCAAACAGAATAAATCGAAGTTACCGAACCGAATAAACTGAAACCGAAAGGAGAAAAATCGAATCATACCAACTTTAATTAGGTACGGTATTGGCATAGCATTTTAAGAAACCGAATACCAAAAATACCGAACCAAAATATGTAAATACCGTATCGTACCGACCGACGAACACCCCTACTTGGGGGAAGTCTAAGTACCCCGTGAGTCGTTATTGCTTCGGCCTTTGGCCTTTCAAGGAGTTTCTTATCCCCCTCATTATTGTTTTGCTCTATTTGTGCATTGGGGACACTGCACTCCTTTTAGTGTGGGGTGGGATAATTTCTCTGGATGATTAGTAGTAGTGTGTTAAAAATGTTAAATTCTTATTTTTGTTTTCGTAGCTGTGTAGTGTTTTTTTAGCTCCTAAGAAAAATTGAAAAAAAAAAGCAGAAAAAATGGACTTTTTCCGACGATGGATCTCTCTGACAGTTTTCTTGAGGGATTTAAGCCTAAAGAAAAAGGACAAAAAGATTTTCTTTGTACGTAGTGTAGTAATTCCCCCTCGGTTTTTCTTTGTGACACGGTTCTTTTCCAAGGGTTTTTTTTAACCAAGTGTAGTTAGGTTTTTTAAGGAGTAGGAGCCATTGTGCTATGGATTGAATTGGAGCAATATCTCTTGACTTTTGTATACCTTGAGAATAGTGAGTACTTTGGTTGTTAGGCACAGTTTTTGACTCTTGTATAAGTACCTTAAATTGTATGATCTTAATTTTACTTAACTACTTTGACTAGAGTGCCTTGATGATTCCAATATTGAGTGAGGTATATGCCATATGTGTGTGAGATTTGTGTGTTATTCTATGTATTGTATTTGATTTCTAGAACTTGCCCCGTGTATTTGCAAAGCGAAATAGTAGATTTGTTCAGTCTTGGAAGTGATATAGGCATTTCTTTGTTGAGACAGATATATATATTTTACCTACCTAATTATTATGTATCATAGTTAACCCTTTGAGCCTGTAATCCAATTTCTTTGGCAACCACATTACAAACCTTACCCATTTATTTGAATTAACCATCTATTTGAACCTTTTCACCTCTTATGAGCACTTATTGTAATAAACTTTGTGAAAGTTAAAGTGTGGGGTGGTTGGTTTGATTTTTGAGTGGAACTAATGAAATAAGGATAAAGGTGCACTATTTTAAAAAAGTAAGAGCCACTTGAATTGAAAAAAAAAGAAAAAATAGTTGTATTGCTGTGAAAAATATTCTTTGATAGTGGTGACTCTTGATGTAATTGTGCTTAAAGAAGTATGGAGTTAGAGCCCATTTGGACATTAAAAAAATCACTTTTTTCGAAAAAGTTTCACTTTTTTCGAAATCAGCGTTGGGTCATAAAATTTCCAATTTCACTTGAAGATGCATTTTGAAATTTTTCGAAAATTTAAAAACTTCAAAAAGCTATTTTTTAAAATTTTCACTCAGATTATTCACAAGACTTCAAAAACAACCCAAAATTATATTCATGTCCAAACACAACTCTAATTTTCAAATATCATTTCCACTTGAAATTTTTTTCACTTTTTCTTGAAAATTTACAATTCTTATGTCCAAACGCCCACTTAATATACATTGATGTGAATGTGGAGTTATGGTTTGACATAAATATGGGGTTTTAAATGTTAAAGTGTATGTATTAAAGTGCTAGGGAAGTGTAGTCACTCTTATATCCAAATGTATCATACCTGACCCGCAGCCTACATTACAACCAATTAAAGTCCTACTTGATCCTAGACCGAATGAGCTCGATTAGTAGAGTATTACACTGAGGGAAAGCCTATTGTGCATCTTTTGTGGCATATGAATGTTATTTCCAAGCGTGAGTAAATTATTTCTATCTTGAGTTCCTAATTATTTTTAAATTTTATTGTGTGTGGAACTACTCTCTTTTGTTGTGTGAGGGCACTTGATTCATGAAGAAAAGTAATGTCATTGACCTCTATGTTAGAGTAAGTGAGTGAGTTGTGAATAATGCATGGTACTTGTGAGTCAAATCTTGAGGTAAAAGTATTACATTCTTGTGCTTAGTCTATTTTAAAGATTATTGGTGTGATGAGTTGGGAGAATTGTTTAAAAAGGTCGTGTTCATATAAGTGTAGTTTGATTGCTCAAAAACGAGCAATGGTTTAAGTGTGGGGTGTTTATGGTAGGATATAATTACGTATTTTAGTCGCTTAGTATACTCTAATTTTCTACACTTTAATTGAGCTTGAGCTTTAATTGTTAGTGTTTTGCACTTACTGTGTGTTTTATGTCTCGTATGAGTGATTCTGAGCTATGTAGATGTTATGGAAAAAATTTGAGCTATTTGGAGTTTTGAAGTCTGAGTAAAAGCCCAAGGGATTAAGCCGGGATCATGTTTGGGGGCCGATGATCAATTATGGACATCAAAATTCAAGGAAGAAGCAACTGCTAAAGAAATGCACAAGTGCGAGGCACTGTGCGATGCACAATATGAGGCATTAGTGTAATTTTATCAGAAACTGGGTTGTTTTTGGTCTGACAGGAAAAAGCACTAGTGTGACGTACAGGTTGACACACAATGTGACGCATGAAAAAGCAATAAGTTTGCAAGTTTTCCTATTTCGGCTAGGAAAAGGAGATTTCATTATGGCCCAACCCTACTTGGTATAAACATATCTAAAAATGTTATTTGAGGACTTTTGACATATTTTAGACCTATGGAGAGCACGGAGCCTCCGTAGAGGCCGGAATTCATCAGATTCCATCTTTCTTCCATCAAACTTAGTAATCTTTACGTTTCTTTGGAGGAATTGTGGTTTTGCTACCATGTATATGTGGAGCTAAACTTCGTGTTCTAGGGTTGTGTTATCATGAATATTGAAGTTTATTAATTATATTACCGTCAATGTGAGTTATAATCTTTGGTTGTTTCTCTAATTCAATGCATAATTCCTTAATTGTTTGGCCATCAGTTGAGTTCTATTTACTATCTATGCTATGCTTGGGAAAGCAATGTTTAGATTAAAGTAGAATTAAAGAGAGCTTGTTTCTGAACTCGTTGCTCGGGAAAGATTTCGCAATTAGAATAGGAATATACCTAACAGTCTTGCTTAATTGAATACCATATTATATTCGTTCATGATAGATTTAAGACCATAGGAATATAATATTGATATAGTATGGATAGACGGATAGTATTGTGGGAACACGCTATTCATATAAATGATCTGGTCAACTAGCAAGCATACATAATTCGGATTAACATGTGTAATTATAGACTCAATAGGATTGATAAACTGACCACAACCCTAGAATCTGTATCTCTCTTGGTTACGTGTTTAAATTTGGCAATAGTAGTTGTAATAGAAAAGTTAAATTTTTGATCATCTTGGACACGTATTACTTGACGGACACGTATACTTGCGTGTATTTGGGGAACCAAAAATCCTAGGAACTTTCCATAGCTGACCCTGAACGCGCATTTCTCGAGGTTAAGCTTCATGTTATGCTTCCTTTGGATGTCAAAAGTTTCTTAAAGATGCTTAAGGTGATCACCTGCATTCAATGACTTAATGAGCATATCGTATATATAAACTTCCATAGTTTTTCCTATTTGTTTTTCAAACATCTTGTTTACAAGCCGCTGATAAGTGGCTCCGGCGTTCGTCAATCCAAAAGGCATCATATTATAGCAATATGTGCCGAAATGAGTTATGAACAAAGTCTTTTCCTGATCCTTCGGGTTCATCTTAATTTGGATGTACCCGGAGTAAGCATCAAAGAAACTCATTAACTCGTGTCCGATCGTCGCATAGATCATTTGATCGGTGTTTGGCAGTGGGAACGAGTCTTTCGAGCATGCCCTATTCAAGTCCTTATAATCTATACACATGCGAAATTTATTGTTCTTCTTATGAACTACGACTACATTAGCTAACCTATATGGATATTTACCTCTCGGATTGAACGGAGATCAAGTAAGCAAGTTACCTCTTCTTTAACGAATTTATTCCTGGCTTTCGCAATAAGGCATTTATTTTTTCTTACCGGAGGTATGTTGGGATACAAACATAACTTGAGTAATGCTACCTCCATCGGGATACCTATCATATCGTTTTGCATTAGATTTACGAAATTCAATAAAGCCAGACCTGAGCTTGGGGTGCAGTCCTGTCCCCAAGTGGAATTTCCTTTCTAAGAACTTTTAGAACAATGCAACTTGCTCAAGCTCTTCCGCTGTGGATTTTGTTACATCCATCTCTTCTGGAACCTGGCCTCGGCACCTGATAAGATTTCGGCGTTTCTACCCCAGGCTAACTTCATCCGATTCGGGAGCGGATGCCGGTTCCTAGAGTTGCTATGCCGCGTGTTCCTTCCCTTTGCTACTGGAGACCAAAATTTCATTTACCTCCCTTGCCGCCATTTGGCTACCCCTTATCTTTTTAACTCCTTCAGGCATAGGAAACTTCAGCAATTTATGATATGTTAATGGTACAGCTTTCATCTCGTACAACCATGGTCTTCTCAGAATAATGTTACATCCCATATCACCATCTACCAATTCAAAAAGAGTTGGTTCATCACTCTCTCGGCATTTGTGGGCAACAAAATCTCTCCTCGGGTTGTCATGCTTGCGAGGTTGAATCCGGTGATGAGTTTGGTGGCCGGAATAATGCTTCTGGTGAGTTTATCTTGCTCTAATACTCTCCATTGTATGATATTGGCCGAACTTCCTGGATCCTCTTGAACACGTTTAATTTTAAAATCTATCACACTTAAAGAAATTACCAGTGCGTCATTGTACGGTGGCAGCAATCCATTTGCGTTATCCTCCATGAAATTGATATCGTCTTCAGCAACGTCCCCAATCCTCTTGTTATGGATTATTGATACTTTTGTCTTTTTTCTGCCGAAAAGGTGACCCTATTAATCTCGTTCCCCCCAAAGATCATGTTAATCGTTTGGCATGTGGATCTTTCCCTGCTTTCGAGTGTTTAGTGTTGTCACGGTTACAACCATAATTGTTCTTAGCCTGGTCACTCAAGAATTTCCTGAGATGACCATTCTTCAACGGTGTTGCCACTTCCTCCCGAAGATATCGGCAGTCCTCAGTCCGGTGTCCATTCGTCTTGTGGTATTCATATTATAAATTGGTATCCCTATAGCTTGGATCGGATTTTATCGTCTTTGGAAACTATGGTTCTTTAATGTTTCTCATAGCTGATACCAACTCTACCATGCTGACATGAAATTGTATTCTGATAGCTGGGGGTAGGAAGGATCCCGCATACCTGGCACATCCTTGTCATGCAACGATCTACGATTCCGACCGCGGTTAGACCTTCTATCGGTAGTGAATCTATCTGTTGACCGAAAACCTTTATTGCAGCCTTCTGTCCGTTTGTAGGGAAAAACTGGCCCCTCGAAGAACATCTGTCCATGTCGAATTCATATTTTGATTTTTCTTTATTCTTCTCCCGTCCCTTTGCTGACGATGGGGAAACCGAACTAATCATCTTTGATCCTTATCTTTGACTCGTACCGGTTGTATACATCCGCCCAAGTAGTTGCTTGGAACTCAAACAAACTTTCTTTCAGTTTTCGAGAAGCGTCTGAACTTCTCAGATTCAGTCTCTTGGTGAATGCTTCAGCGCCCATTCGTCTGGAACAGTCAGGAGCAACATCCTCTCCTTTTGGAATCGGGTAACGAATTCTCGCAGCAACTCAGATTCTCCTTGTGCAATTCTGAATATGTTGGTCTTTCAGGAATGCACCTTTATGGACCTGACATGAGCCTTAATAAAAATATTTAAGAGTATCTCAAAGGAATCTATGGAATGCTCGGGTAACAGTGATACCACGTTAAGGATCCCCTCATGAGTGTCTCTCCAAATTTTTTCAGCAAAACAGATTTATTTTGGAGCTAAATCATTTACCTTTACCACCATTATATAGGTGGTAATATACTCCTGAGGATCTGAAGTTCCATCATACTTTGGAATTGGAATGTCGAGCATTTAAAACCACTTCGGGATTAATTTTGGTGTCGCGCTCAGTTTGTATGACAACTGAGTATACTTCTTTGAGTTCAATCCTTTCAGCACTGGTGGTGCGCCCGAGATTTGGTCTACCCGGACGTTCACCTCTCTCATAAACCGTAAAAGTTCATTTTTGAAGGGGTCATTTTTGTTATTGGGGTTGGATCCACTTCTCCCAGCTCCATCAGAACCAATCTCCCCCTTCGGGGTGTTGTTATCGATCTTTTGCATTGTTTGATTTACAGGAGCGCTGGGAAGAACTAGATCTCGTCTATTCGCATTATCGGAGGCCCCAGATAACGCCTGTTTCAAATCCATCATAACCTTATCCTACCGCGTGAGGTGGCCCAGAATAATCGTTTATTGCTCTAAAAAGACCCTTACCGCATCAACACCATGTTCCTCTTCATCATCATCGAGAGTTGCCTCCCGAACATGTCAAGGATATCGCCTGTCGTGTAGCGACATGGCATCATTCCGCTCATCGTGGGTGTCACTGATTGAATCCTCAAAATGAGGCTGATCTTCTCGAACCTTGGGATTGTGTGTGTTGTTAACACCGTTATCTGTCATTTCTTATGATTTTTTTCTAAGACAGAATAATCAAAACACGTCAGTAAAAAAAAGCAAGGAACAACTTAATTACACAGCTGTCTAGGCCCCACGGTGAGCATCAAACTGTTTACCCGTAAAACAGTACAGTTGAATTTATACGTAATTTCTAGACAAGTGAATTAATTCGATCATGAAGTAATAAGATAATTGAAGAAATATATAACACTTAGCCTTGATATGAAGACAAAATGACAGAAATAAAAATTTCGGTAACAAAGCCACCGGGTGCAACAGTTTTAAGAACAGAAAATAAGAAGATAAAATTATAGAGAGCTTTGAATAGATTGAAGTATCAGTTTTCCAGAAAATTCGTGTCCTTGCAATGATAACGGAGCTCACTATTTATAGCTACGTCTAGGGAACAAGGTCATAGGATCCTGCCCTTCTTTAATGTCAATTATGAAGGTCATTGATGAAGAAGTAACGGTGAGCATAAATAACAAATTCTTTGTAGCAGACAGTGCACTTAATGTCGTGGAATATTCTTCATTAATGCCATCGGGCGGAAGGTATTTATTGCTTCTTTATGAGTTTCACTCCCCATGGTGCAAAACAGGATAGTTGCCTTCAATTCCATGTGTCATTCTTTTAATCGGCTATCTGGCATAGTATATTTTACCATATACAATTGTATTGTTATTCCAATACAATATTTATTTTAATTATTTATTTATAATTGATCGTATTGTGTTGTTAAATCCATTATTTCGGAACGATGTAAGCCACATTTTATGAAACAATCGATTTGGTGCAGCGGAATTGCTTTCTATTTTTCTATTTAATTATGCCTTTAATTATTACTCCATAATTTTAATTTACCCATTAGTTTTTTTATTTTAACTACAAATCTCCAACCTAATGACTTACTTTGTCTTCGTTCATCTTTACCAGAATTGGTTCGTGCCGAGCTTTTCATCCAAATCTCCATTTGTTTCTTTGTCACTTTCTATCGTTCTATGATTTTTTTCTTTGTAATGATAGTTAACCTTTTTCTTCAGGTTTTCGCTCTTAATTTCAACCTACATAATTGGTGATATATTAGTAGAAAGAGGTTTTCTTAAATTACTTTTATGCGTAATTCTTACTATATATAGTATATAATATATTTTTACTATGTATAATATATAATTTCTTAAGTATATTGCATATTTTAGGTAGTGCGTGTATATATATAAAAACCTTATACAACATATTACAATATATCTATATCACCATGTGAATAGAATACAATATACTATATACTAGTTACGTGCAATAGTGCAAAAAGATAGTATATTATTATTCAATGAACATAGACATATGGTGTAATCTCTCACCTATTTTTAATGAAAGTCAAAGGAAATTTTTAAAGAGATGATTCATTATATTTGAGTTGTAGTAAATTTGATTAGGCTAAATTTCAGGAATTTACAGATTTTTTAAGAAATAATTGGTTGTTGTCAATTTAGTTAAGCTAAAATTTAGGAAATGATGAGGATCTTATTAAATTTGTTAAGATTTCGGGATTCTTATTAAATGATTTTCTCAGGGAGAAGAAATTTTTTAAGCTGAATAATTACTAATTGCATAAAATTATTGTACAAAACGTAAATCAAATAATAATTGTAGATGATGTAATAATTAATATACTCTAATAGAAGTTGTACTTACAAAAATTCCCTTAGCTATACCCAAAAGATCAGCCCACCCATTCTGACCCATAATGCATTTCTACGGGAACTGGGTTGATATTTTGCCTAGAGTGAAAGGCCCAATTAATTATTTGTACATATTTGCTTCAAAAAGTTTTAATTATCTAAACAGGTGCATAACTATGAATTTTGGATTTAGTTGCAAACACCTTTTTGCTTCTATTTAATCATCAACCCAAATATATCCACTTAACCAAAAAAAAAATATGTTTCCAAAAAAATTGAAATGGAATATAAGGAAAGGACATATGTTCATAACTGTAGCTGGTAGTTATCATTTATTTTGAACAAAGCAACCCAAAATGAAGACAATTAGTGGGAATCATGTAGTCTCAAGATTATCTGTCAAAATTGACTCCTATCATTGCAAAGATGTTAGTATTAAATATATGAGAATTGGCCCATTCCAATGATTTTCATAACAGAGAAAAGCAAAATCTAGTTATGTAACATGTTATTTGTTTCGATAATGGAAAACTTATTTTCAACTTTCTGCAAATGCTTCAAGCCTCGTGCAAGACTGTTTAGAGGTCAATGACAGCAGCAACCAGAATAGAAAGTATGTATGAATTATGAATTTTGGGACCCATTTCATAATAGAATACAATGTCAAGCCCATTTCAATAAATAGAAGCCCACCCCAATGCAGTGCTCGTTGACCTGGGTCACTCACTTCTACTTTCTTATTTGCAATGACACCTCAAAAAAGGAGGAATTCATTTTTTATTTTTTATTTTATAAATGAAATTTCCCTTTATTGGCCACCTACGCTTGAATTTGTGTTAGATGATAAATTGTGTACTCTGAATTTCATAAGGCTACATGAGTATAAATAATTGTTTTGTGGAAAAGATTTTCACGCATAGTTGTTTCTGAAAATAGACATTTTCCAAATTAAACTAAACTTTTTTTTAACAGCCTAAAATTATTCTGTTAATAACACTAAAGGAAAATCAAATTTCAACAAATGGTGATGTTATATCCAAAAAGTTGACTTAGTGTGCGTTTGGACATAAGAATTATAAAATTCCAAAATGGGGAGAAAAATTTTTTTAAGTGAAAATGTTTTTTTAAAATTTAGAGTTGTGTTTGGACATAAATATAATTTTTGGTTGTTTTTTAAGTTTTGTGAGTGATTTGAGAGAAAATTTTGAAAAAAAACGTTTGGAGTTTTTAAAAATTTTGAAAATTTTCAAAATGCATCTTCAAGTGAAAATTGATAATTTTATAAACAAACGTTGATTTTGAAAAAAAGAAAAAAATTTCTTATGTCCAAACAGGCTCTTATTACGAGGAAACCAAAAAAAAGAGAGAGAAACAAAAGAGAAAAGGGCAATTCGTTGGCGAGGAAGGGTGAAAATGGTTAAAAAAAAACAAAACATAATTACCAGCTATGTCCATTTATAAGTAGCTCATTACAAAAATTGGCCAATTCACAAAATATTACTAATATTAGCCAAATTAGCCAATTAGCTATTTGTTGCAAAAAAATCAAAAGTTTGCTTCATTTTGAGTGGATGTTATTAGAATAGATTTGGAATAACTTAAGAAGCTTGAATCTCAATTTTGGGATTATTTGGTAAAGTTTTTGAGGTGGTTTGAATTGAAAATTCGAAGTAAAAACTGAACATGAAAAAAAATGATATGTGTATCACACTGTGTATCATTTGTGTATCACATATGTATCAAATTTGTATCAATTGTGTATCACATGTATATCCATGTATACATGTGTGTGAGATACATGCGTGATACATGTTTGATACATGTGTCGCAGAAGGGTTTTTTGAACTCGATTTAATTACGAATTTTGATACAAAACTAGTCCAAATCACGTCCAATCTTTCTCAAATTTTGTATATTGAGTTATCTATATATTTTCAACGAATTTTAACTATATCCATTGAAAAAGTTCCTTTTTTGTTTAGATTTTTGGAATATTGTATAGAAGAGAGGAAAAGAGTCTATGCACAAAGTAGTCGACGACATTCAGGTAGGGCCCAAGAAAGGCCCACAATCCAAGCTTACTCTAATATAAATAGGAATTTTTACCTTCATATATAATATTTGAAACTTATTTATTAAAATTGTACAAGTTTTGTATATTACTCATCTTAAATAAGAATTACTTACAAATTATATACAATCCATTATTAGTGCCTTGAATTTGGCTGAATTTCAAATTAAAACTCGGAGAAGAAGAAGAAGACATGACATACAATATTCTTACGAAATTGTAGGTAAATTATATTCTGTTGTAGTTATATATATATTTTTTTTATTTATTTAAATATTGTATGAAAGTTAAAAAAATAGTTGTATAATGTATGAATCGTTTGTATAAAATTTATATTTAAGTTATCAATACTATCTTTTTACATAAAGTTGTGGCTATGTATAAAAATTGTATTAAGAGAATAAGCTTTGATTGGAATTTTAAAGAGGAAAAAGTACACACCACACACAAAGTATATAAATCAGATACAAAATATACAAAAGACATATTGTATAAAATTTATATAATAATTGTATTTAAGTTGTATGATATTGTAATTATATTTAACTTGGTAGAAATAATGTATGAAAGTTATAGATTAATTGTAAATAAGTGTATATTGTATAGTTAGTTGTAATTCAATATTATAAAATCAAATGCAATGGGACTAATTCAATATTACATTCCAAGTCGCAATTGACTGTAATTTCATTGAGGGGTAAAATTTGATTATATAATTTGACCAAATAACTTGTGACTATAATTGTCAAAAATCTCGATAAGTTTAAAATGTCTATGTGCCGATTCTCAGTACTTGTACTGAATATTGCCATTTGTCTAAGTAATAAGGAGCCCTATTTTCAAGTTGGTTACGTGATAGACCTGCAGGCTTTCGTTGCTTACGATGTAGTTTGGATTTCCTCCGCGTTACAAAAAGTAATGCATGTTTAAAAAAATCGATTGTGTTAAGCTAATCGCATAATCGGACAAATATTATTTGTTGAAAGACATTTGCTAAAGAATAATTTTGTGATGCTTAATTGTGTGAATATTAGAGTTAAATGCCAAGAGGTGTTGTCATGTCAAATATCACCAGTTTCCCAAATTATACATGGGGAGGCAACTAGATTTTATTATCATACAACTATTTTTAAACTTCTATACAAAATTCAAAAATATATATATATATATATATATATATATATATATATATATATATATATATATATATATATATATATAAAACTACAGCAGAATACAATTTAGCTACAACTTTACAGTAATTTCGTAAGTATATTGTATGTCATATCGTCTTCTTCAAACTAAAATTCAGCAAAAATTAAGTTTCTTCTTCTTCTTCTTCCTTGCAGCAACACCCAATCCAAACAAAAAATAGTTTTCGAAAACCCAAATTCGATTTCGAAGCTTCAAAGCTTTTTAATGGCTGTCAATGGTGGAGAGTCAAACACCTTCTGTAATGACCCAACCGGTCATTTTGAGAATTAACGCCCCGATCCCCTATTAACTTCTTTCCCGTATCTATTTTCTGCTATTGCAATTTACTGGGATGATTCATTTTGAGTTTCGGAGTATTTTAGGACACTTAGTCCTTAAATTAGAGCTTAAGTCTTAAAATTTGGACCGTAGTCAGAACAATATGAATACGGCTCCAAAATAGAATTCCGTCGATTTCGTTAGCTTTGTTGGATGATTTTGGGCTTAGGGACGTGTTCGGATTGTATTTTTGAGGTCCGTAGCTTAATTAGGTTTGAAATGACGAAAGTTAAAGTTTTGGAGTTTGGGATATTGGGGTTGAATTCTAATTTTGAAAGTTGGAGTAGGTTCGTAGTGTTGAATATGATTTGTGTGCAAAATTTGGGGTCAATCAGACATGGTTTGGTTGGTTTCGGCATCAGTTGTAAAATTTGAAAGTTTCAAGTTTTTAAAGTTTGGATTGGAGGGTGATTCGTGATTTTAGCATTGTTGGATGTCATTTGAGGGCTCGACTAAGTTTGTATGGTATTTTAGGATTGGTTGGTATGTTTGGTTGGGGGTCCCGGGGGCCTCGGGTGAGTTTCAGGTGCTTAACGGATTGGTTTGAGACTTATGCAAATGGCTGAAGTTGCTGCACCAGGTATTATTTGCACCTGTGCATTTTGGACCACTGGTGCGGAGCTGCAGAAGCGGCTAAGTAGCAATGCGAATTTAGGCCTTGTCAGCAGGGATCGCAGGTACGGTTGGGACCGCAGGAGCGGGCTTGCAGATGTGGCCCCAGCTCAGTTAAGTGGATTTTGCACCTGCGAGAGTTTTTTCACAGGTGCAGGAATCGCTGGGTAGAAAAGGGGATTTCGAGGGTTTGAAATTTCATGTCACAAAATTCAATTTGGAGCTCAGTGGAAGGTGATTTTCGAGGAATTTTGAAGGAGAGCTATTGGGGTAACTAATCCTAACTCGATTTTGATTATATTACATTAATCTATTATTGTATCTTTATCTAATTAAGGAATTTGAAGGTAGAAGTTTGAAAAATCGACGAAGAGTTTCCTATTAAAAAATCTAAGGTTTGAGTGGGAATTAGGCGTTGGTTTTGGATGATTTTTGTATGAGTGGACTTATGAGTGAATGTGTGTTCATAATTTGTGTCTTTTACTCGATTCTGAGACGTGGGCCTGAGGATGATTTTTGTGCATTTACCTATTTTCTTGCCTTAGCTTTGAATTCATTAGCAAAATCAGTTGCTTGTGGCTATATTTATGTTATGTAATTGATTTGATTTGATTTGGGCCGCTCGAAGTTGGATACTCGTGGCAAGAGCGTGATTTCGGAATGATTTGAGTTTGGTTCGGAGTAAGTGGCTTCCCTAACCTTGTGTGGGAGAACTCCCTTTAGAATTTGGTATTGTTTGATATATGAATGTCGTGTACGTGAGGTGACGAGTGAGTACACGGGCTATTTGTTGAAAAGCCCCATTTTTAAAAGTAAATATCTATTTTTTCGTTAATTGAGCAATACTAGTATATGTAACTATCGTGTTTGGCTTAGGAAAGCATGCTTACGTGTCTTAACTATCTTAACTGCCTTAAATGCCTATATGAACTTTGTACAACATGTTTAGTGCAAAATTACCTGTCTTCTGTGATATGAACTTAATCTAAACTGTGGAATTCCTTATTGAAACTGTTGTATATGTTGATTGAATTGTATATTTACTTTGGAACTACAGAACGGTATTTTGGGAGACCCCCCTACACGTTTATGTTTGGGACTACGGGACGGATCCCGGGAGATCTCATGTACATTTACGTTTGGGACTATGGGACGGTATCCTGGGAGATCCTCTGTTGCTATCTCCGTGTACTGAGTTGTTGTTTCTCTGTGATTTCATTTTTGTTGACTGTTAGTATTTATCTTTACTGCGATATTTCATACTGTTTTATCTTATTATACATATATACTAGTAGGGCCCCGGCCTGATCTCGTCACTACTCGATCAAAGTTTGGCTTGGCACTTACCGGGTACCGCTGTGGTATACTCATGCCCTTTCCTGCACATATTTTTCGTGTGCAGATCCAGGTACCTCTTCCCAGCCCTATTTCCACTGAAGCGAGGAAATTTTTGAGACTTCGAGGTATATCTGCCGCGTCCGCAGACCCCAGGAGTCTTTCTCTACTCTTCCTTAAGTTAAAAACTTTCTTGTATTTCTTCGTTGATAGTTTCTGGAGTTTAGAAGCACTGTTTACTTTTATAGCTTGTGACTCATGGTATTCCGGGTTTTGGGAGCATTTATGTTCTGTTTGAGAGTGTTTATTGTATATGCCGAGTGGCAACTAAACTTCTTAATTAAATTTACCTGTTAAATTGTTAGTTTTCATGTTTTCGTTTTATTTCCGCAAAATGTTAGACTTACCTGTCGTATAGGCTCGGTGCCATCACGATGGAGAACTTGGGTCGTGACACCTTCAAAATTTATTGATTGACAATTTTAATTTGAACACCAATTATGCAATGTGAAAGGAATTGCTAAGTTAAAACGATTGAAATTCATTGATCTATATACAACAAGAAAGCATAAAAACAGAGAATATCAAATAAAAAAAATTGGGGAAAAAACAGAGAAGAGTACAGAGACGAAGAGAGAAAGAGAGAGAGAGAGAGGAGAGAGTGGGAAAGTATAAATTGATAAGGAAATAAGTGATATTCCTTATTCAATTTCTAATATAAAAGGATACTCATTTAAAACTTATTTGTACATAATTGATAAATTATATATGACCATGTAATTGAAATTTGATTAGAAAAGATATAAAATTTCAAATAGGGTATAAAAAAGCAAAAATCCTAAAATATTAATGATTGTTTTTACTGCTGGACTTCGCATCCTATAAATTACGGTGAAATAACTTTATCTATTTTCAAAGCTCCAAAGGGCGAAAATGAAAAGGGATAGAAAGGGGAATTCCACAATAAGGGAAAGAAGATGTAGCTCTTTATATTCAAACCTTTGCTTTTGCGCAATCAGAGTTCGAAAGGGCGCACGGGTTTGGGGGGGCTCTGATCAATAAAAAAAAAAGGGGACTCAGCTGCGTATTACTGTCCCCCACCCAATTAATCATTACCCTTGATTCGGACCACTTCACTTCACGTGCGTTCTTTTCTTCCCCTCTGCCCTACCTTCCCTCTATCTTCTTCATCATTCTCCCTCTTTTTTTTTTTCTTTTTTTTTTGAATATCCATTAGAGTGGAGATTGAAAAGAGCCATGCAAGACGACAATCTGAAAAAATTACTTATTTTGAATCGGAGGGAGTACTTATTAAGACAAATAATCGAGAAAAAAGGCCGAGTCTTGAATAATTCGAAGACTCACTAAAGAGGAAGCGTTTTCTAATCAGGATTTTTTTTTTAATTTTAGTGATCAAGCTCGAGACATTCTATTAAGAATAGATAAAGCATAGTCACCACTAAAAGATTTGTAATATTCTTCACAATGTCTATATTTGCACACACAAAATTTACTAGTAATCTATATTTAAATCAGGATAATAAATACATAACATGTGCTATTGTTTTACTAATAATTTTTATCATATATATATAAATAGTTAGTATGAGATTTTTACTTTGAATTGCGACTCTAAAACTAGCTGAAGATGCACTATTTTGGCAAAAAAAAAATGGTTTTCTCGAGAAATCTGATTTCTCCTTTTAAAAAAGTAAACTTACAGACTTTAATCTTTTATACTCAATACTTAAAAGAAAAATAAAAAGGGACTAAGTTAACTCCGAGGGTTTGAGGAGAGGGTAGGCCAAGCATTAGAGATATGTGATTAAATATGATATGATGCTCATATGCTAATTCAGCTTACCGAGAACATGACCTTCGATAGGAAAGTATAAAAGTCGAGAATTCGTGTAGAAGGTGAATAGATAATTGTGCGTTTTCCTTGTCCATACCAGTAGTATTAGAGTTAGACCTGTACTTTTTCTTATTTTTTGTGAGTTTCTATTACTGCATGTTGTTTCTTTCGCTTTGGTTCGTCTTGTTATTTTGTTGATGTTACAGCTTGTTGCTACTGCTTCTTTACTCATCTTTTTCTTGTGACGAGAATATATCGGAAACAACATCTCTATATTTTTAAGGTAGACGTAATGTTTGCGTATTCATTACCCTCCCTAGACTTTACTTGTAGGATTATACTCAGTTTATTATTATAATTATAAATATTATCTAAGATATCTGAAATCCCTTCTTTACATCACCGGCGTATTCGGCTTCACATTTAGAGGAGAATGTTTTAATTTTCCCCACCTATAAATCTAAAATGTTCTAAGAACGAAGTCGTAACATATAATAACAGAGTATTATATATGTACTTGCATTATTTGAAATTGAACGCGAAATTTGCAGTAATAATGAGGTTTTTGTTTAATCGTTCAATGATTCAAGTTGAAGGATCTAGCATCCACCAGGCCAGGTGGATATAAACAGTTGTTTCAGTGTTAATCAATAAATCTAATCTACTATTATAAAAAGTCTTGATTTGCATTTTTTGCCACTTGCCAGACTAATGGGACGATAATTGGTGGTCCAAAAACATGTATCTCATAATCCCACGAATCACAAGAACAGCCCATCAATTGTCACTTAACTCAACTGGCATCCCAAGCAAAACTTTGCTTCCTCATCTTAGGCAACACAATTATTTGATCTTTTTTTTCCGCTTTTGTTTCCACACTTGACAACCCTTTGTTCTTTTCTTACTCCTCCATTTCAATTTGAATGATATATTTTATTTATCGAGATGATTAAACTTTAAAGTTAAATTAGATTAGTTTATGTATGGGTCAAATTTGGCCCTATACGTCTCTACGCCGAAGGGTACGGCTCGGACGCAAGGACGAAGGCAACGTCAGTCAGAACTCGGTGTCCTCGCTAGGAGAACGTCGACCACTTTGTGTATTTTTTTTTTATTATTATTCCAAGGAAGGCCTTTCCCTGTATAAAGGAGGTCTTTCCATTGTAATAGATCATCAGTGTTATTCTTGAATAATACAACTCTCTCATTTTCTCCTACTCTCTCTCCATCTCTATCTCCAACGAACATTTTCTCTTGAGTTTATAATATCATCTTACAATATTAGATCTATAACAATAACATCATTCTTACATCTCTGGGTCTATTATATTTGATTACGATTTACCCCTTTTATTTTTTTTAATTGTTTTCTAGCTTACAAAGTATATTCTTAACTTTTGAGTCAAACAATTTGGCATCGTCTGTGGGGATTTCGAGAATCAAAATCATAGTATCCACCTAGAGATTAACCAACTACCTTTCTCTACACCACACGAAAACAAAAGATGGCCGAAAACAACAATAGATCGAAAGCTATAGTGGGTGTCACAACCAATCTACTTGGTCCTCTCAACGAGGCCAGTGACAATGTCATCACAAATGCAACCCCCAGCATCACACCAGGTGCATAGATCTCATCTTCCCTATCTGAAGATCTGACGATCTTGCACGAAAAGAGAGCTTTTACGTCTGCTGCTAAAGAAGCACCCTCGGTGGTTAAAAAGCTACTGGAAGAGTGGCTAACAAGCACCCTAAGTGGCTTGGTTGAGAAATCACCACAAGGCAACATCAGGCGTGTACCGACAGTAAACACCATCGCTGCCATGGGCGAACCTGAGGTTACACAAGTAAATAACCAACCTATCAAGGCACAAATCAGCGATGGTATGCTAACAGCTATCCTAAAGAAGATGGAAGAAATGGAAAATGAAAACAAGGCACTCCGCGACCAAATGAAGGAACACCAGGAGAGGGTCGATAAGATCCCCGGAGCTCCCAAGTTGCTACCAAAATGCGACATGGGAAGGTTCGTAGAACAACCATACACTGAAGAAGCTGCCCCTTACCCTATCCCGAAGACCTTCAAGATGCCTCCCTACTTGAGAGTGTACGACGGAACCACCGATCCCGAGGACCATCTGATCTACTAAGTCACTGCTGTGAAGGGCAACGACCTATCAAAAGAACAGGTACCGTCGGTGCTGCTGAAGAAGTTTGGCGAGACATTGACAGGAGGGCCTTGACATGGTACTCTCAGTTACCAGCTAAGGCAATATCAATATTCGAGGAAATGGTGGATAAATTCGTCACCGCCCATGCGGGTGCGAAGAAAGCGGAGGCAAGGGTCAACGACATCTTCGCTGTCAGACAAACCACAGGGGAAGGGCTCAGGGACTTCCTAGCCAGGTTTAACAGGGTAAGGATGAGTCTGCCAAATGTATCGGAAGGTATGGCGGTCACCGCTTTCCAGAACGGGCTAAGCAGGGATGGTTCGAGGGCGACTAAGAAGCTGTTGAGTCGCCTCATAAAATATCCCCCTACCACATGGGAGGATATCCACAATGCCTATTGCGCCGAGGTACGAGTGGACAAGGATGATCTCAATGGGCCAACTCAATGGCTAACAGCGATACACTCAGGAACAAGGAGAGATCGACGCAACGAAGGACAACGAGAACAACTCCCATGCCCCAACAGAGACCGACATCAGCCATACACCAGATCCTCTCATACGCCACCCAGACATACGGACGCGTTACAACAACACGTCACCCCACTCCGAAACGAAAGAGGTACGCCTCCCTTATTATCCGCACATAACTTTTGCGTGTCTCCTTCAGAAATAGTATACGCACTGGAGAAACTAGGCACCAAGGTGCAGTGGCCGCAGAAGATGAAATCGAACCCTGCCACAAGGAAATCAAACGTCCTATGTGAGTTCCATCTGGAACGGGGACATAAGACTGAAGACTGCATAGGCCTACGGTAAGAAGTGGTCAGAATGCTGAACCAGGGATACCTGAGGGAATTACTCAGCGACAAACTAAAAATCAATTTTGCACGCGGACGGGAACAACCCCGCGGGCCGCCAAAGCCACCTTCCCCAACACGAACGATAAATATGATCGTCGGAGGCGGCGATGACTCAGTGATCAATCACGTCAAATTCGCCAACACACACAGACTGAAGCAGACCATTGCCCATGAACGATATGGCGACTTCGAAGATAGTATCACCTTCGATAAGTCTGATGCCGACGGTTTGTCTTTCCCTCACTATGATGCTTTAGTTATTACTTTGCGTATCGCTGATACGGATGTTAAAAGAGTCATGATCGACGACGGAAGTGGCGCCTGTATTATCCACCCAAGGGTCCTTGCACAAATGGGACTCGAGGATAGGGTAATACCGTGATGCATAACACTAACTGGTTTCAACAATGCAGTGGAACGGACATCCGGAGAAATAACACTGCCTGTCTTAGCGGGAGAAGTCACGCTGGAAACAACTTTCCATGTGATGAACCAAGAAACGGCGTACAACATCATCATAGGACGCCCGTAGATACACTCCATACGAGTAGTTCCTTCAAGCCTTTACCAAGTGATCAAATTCCCTACCCCATGGGGAGTATTCAGCATTAGGGGAGAACCACGCACCACCCAGGAATGCTATAAAATAGCGCAAGATTGTGCCCACACCCAACAACTGAAGGGGGCGAGTGCGGAGGCATAGCAATTAGCCGTGTCGGGGACTAAAGTCGACCCGACAGCAGACGCCATTAGAGATCCCGACGTCGTGGAATCCTGTAAAGCAACGGTCAAAGATCTTGACCCAGTCCAATTGGACGACACCGACCCAGTAAAGAAAGCCTATATCGGCCACGACCTCGCCAACCCAAGTAAGTATCGTGCATTCCTAACTAACCATGCAGATCTATTTGCTTTCTCCCATCTGGATATGCCGAGGATTCCGCGAGACATCGCCACCCATAAGCTGAACGTCGATCCATTACATCCGCCTGTGCGGAAAATAAGAAGGAAATTCAATGCCGCAATCAATGAAGCGGTCAACGAGGAAGTAGACAAACTACTTGACAACGGCTCCATCAGGGAATCAAAGTACCCCCAATGGGTCGCCAACGTTGTCATGGTCAAAAAGAAAAATGGGAAATGGAGAATGTGCATAGATTTCACCGATATGAACAAAGTGTGCCCGAAGGATTCATTCCCATTACCTCACATCGACCACTTGATCGACGCCACCGCAGGACATGAGCTGTTGAGCTTCCTAGATGCCTACTCCGGCTACAATCAAATCATGATGGCCGAAGAGGATCAGGAGAAGACGACTTTCATCACCCATCAGGGGACTTACTGCTACAAGGTAATGCCCTTCGGGCTAAAAAATGTAGGGGCTACGTACTAGAGACTGGTCACCAAGATGTTCAAAGAGCAGCTCGGTAAAACTATGGAAGTTTATATCGACGATATGCTGGTGAAGTCGACAAGAAACGAGGATCACATCAACCACCTGAAGGAAGCCTTCGGGATATTGAGGAGATACAGGATGAAACTGAACCCCAAAAAATGCGCTTTCGGTGTAGCCTCAGGGAAATTCTTAGGATTTCTCATATCACAACGAGGTATCGAGGTCAACCCAGATCAGATCAAGGTGATAGATGCAATACCTGAAATGATGAACAACAAAAAACAGGTGCAAAAGCTGACAGGGTGAATAGCCGCCATATCTAGATTCATCTCGCGATCCTCCGACAGATGCCACAAATTTTTCAACGTACTGAGAAAGGACAATGGGTTACAGTGGAATGAGGAATGTGTCGAAGCCTTGAGAAAACTAAAATCGTAACCTATCTTTGCCACCACTACTGGCCAAAGTAAATCCGGGCGAGCCCCTACTGGTGTATTTGGCTGTATTTGAGGTCGCCGTCATCGCAGTATTGGTTTGCGAGACCAAGGTACGCAATACCCTATTTACTATATTAGCAAAACCTTAGTGGACGCTGAAACACGGTATCCACACCTTGAAAAATTAGCTCTAGAGTTGGTCGTAGCTTCATGGAAGCTTAGACCCTATTTTCAATGCCACCCCACAAAAGTAGTGACAACCTTCCCCTTGAGAAGTGTCCTCCATAAGCCTGATTTAGCAAACAGGCTCGCCAGATGGGCTATAGAGCTCAGCGAGCACGATATCTCGTTTCTCCCGAGAACCGCCATCAAGTCACAAGTACTCGCCGACTTCAGCGCAGAGATACTGCCAGCGGTGGAACAAGAGGCACATCGTGCCCCTTCCAACACCGACCTATGGGCTCTCTACACTAACAGAGCCGCGAGTGCCTCGGGATCGGGACTAGGACTCGTCCTCGAGGTCCCCTCGGGCAAAATAATTTGCCAGTCCATACGATGCCCCGAGATGACTAACAATGAGGCCGAGTACGAGGCTGTTATTGCAGGTATAAAACTAGCCACCAAGTATGGAGCTCGACGACTCGTTATCCATTGCGACTCCCAACTCGTGGTGAACCAAGTCACTGGAACTTACCAAATCAAGGAGCAAAGACTGCAAAAGTACCAGTCAGAAATCCATAGATTAATGACTGAGCTCAACGAGTGCCGCTTCGAACATGTTCCGAGGGCGCGGAACGCTGAGGCAGACAGCCTAGCAAAACTGGCCGCAACCACTAAAAACTTCGACAAAAAAAGCATGATCACCCTCCTTCATTCAGCCATTGATCATACCGAGGTACTCTCCTTAAATTTGACTTAGGACTGGCGCAACCAGTTTGTGTCTTATTTGCAGGATGGAACACTCCCACCTAACAAAAAAGAAGCCAAGAAGCTTCGTGTACAGTCCACCCGGTACTGCCTTATAAACTACGAGCTCTACAAAAGGACTTTTGGCGGACACCTGGCCAAGTGCCTAGGGCCGTACCAAACGATGCCGGTACTCGAAAAAGTACACGAAGGTCACTGCGGCGCCCACACAGGCAATCTCACCCTCGTGTGCTGCTTAGTACGGGCCGGCTACTATTGGCCAACTACGAAAAAAGACGCGGCAGAGTATGTCCGCCGATACGAACAGTGCCAAAAGTACACCCCCATGATGCACCAACCAGGAGAGCCTCTCTACTCAGTCACTTCCCCATGGCCTTTCATCTAATGGGGAATGGACATAGTCGGTCCGCTACCAGTAGGACGAGGGAAGGTACGATTTCTATTAGTTTTAACTGACTATTTTTCCAAGTGGGTGGAAGCAGGTGCGTACGCCCAAATACACGAACAAGAAGTCATCACTTTCATATGGAAAAATATCATCTGCCGCTTCGACATCCCCAAAGAAATCACCTGCGACAACGGATGACAGTTCATAGGTGAGAAGACAACAGAGTTCTTCGACAAATGACATATTAAGCGAATACTCTCCACGCCATACCACCCCTCCGCCAACGGCCAAGCAGAGTCGTCCAACAAAACGTTACTAAACATACTGAAGAAGAAGCTCGAGGACGTCAAAGGGTTATGGCCTGAGCTACTACCGGAAGTGCTATGGGCACACCGGACCATGCCTAAATCCTCCACAGGAGAAATACCATACTCACTGGTCTAAGGAACCAACGCGGTTATACCGGTCGAAGTCGGCGAACCAAGCTTGAGGTATTCGCATACAAGCGGAGCAGAGAACGACATGAACAGACTTCAAGGCCTCGATGAGGCCGAGGAAAGAAGAGAAATAGCCCACATAAGAAAGGTGGCCCAGAAACAACAAGTCGAAAGGTACTACAACAAGAGGGCCAAAATACGACCACTCAAAGTGGGTGACTACGTCCTCAAAGCCAAAACGTTGGCGTCAAAAGACCCAAGCGAAGGAAAGCTGGGCACCAACTGGGATGGACCATACAAAATCACAGCAGCAGCAAATAAATGGGGCATTTCAATTAGAGACAATGGAAGGAAAAATGCTCCAAAACAATTGGAACGTCGCCCACCTCAAGTATTTCCATTTCTGAAAGGCGCCTCCCGAGTCGCACTCTTTTTACCTTACCCGAGTTTTATCCCAATTGAATTTTCGCGGGGAGATTTTTAACGAGGCGGCAGAGGGGACACCTGGGGATACTTACGAAACAAGTTTATCACACCAGCCACTCCATATGCCCTCCTAACTGGCATGATAAAGGGACTGGACTAGTATGATCTCCAACGTATGAACGGCTAAGGCCATCTCCAATGTATGAACGGCTAAGGCCATCTCCAATGTATGAACGGCTAAGGCCATCTCCAATGTATGAACGGCTACGGCCATCTCCAATGTATGAACAGCTACGGCCATCTCCAACGCATGAACGGCTAAGGCCATCTCCAATGTATGAACGGCTACGGCCATCTCCAATGTATGAACGGCTACGACCATCTCCAACGCATGAATGGCTAAGGCCATCTCCAATGTATGAACGACTACGACCATCTCCAATGTATGAACGGCTATGGCCATCTCCAATATATGAACGACTACGGCCATCTCCAATGTATGGACGACTATGGCCATCTCCAATGTATGAACGACTACGGCCATCCCCAATGTATGAATGACTACGACCATCTCCAATGTATGAACGGCTATGGCCATCTCCAATGTATGAACGGTTACGACCATCTCCAATGTATGAATGACCATGACCATCTCCAATGTATGAACGACTACGACCATCCCCAACGTGTAAATGGCTAAGGTCACCGTCGTCAATTAGTCGACCTAGCTCAACTACGACAAACAAAGCAACTCGACAACAGTCGAAGTCACGTACATGGCCAAGGCCATCCCCAACATGTAAATGGCTAAGGCCACCGTCGTCAATAAGTCGACCCAGCTCGACTACGACAAACAAAGTAACTCGACGACAATCGAAGTCACGTACATGGCCAAGGCCATCCCCAACGTGTAAATGGCTAAGGCCACCGTCGTCAATAAGTCGACCAAGCTCGACTACGACAAACAAAGTAACTCGACGACAGTCGAAGTCACATACATGGCCAAGGCCATCCCCAACGTGTAAATGGCTAAGGCCACCGTCGTCAATAAGTTGACCCAGCTCGACTACGACAAATAAAGTAACTCGACGATAGTTGAAGTCACGTACATGGACAAGGCCATCCCCAACGTATAAATGGCTAAGGCCACCGTCGTCACAAGTCGACCCAGCTCAACTACGACATACAAAGTAACTCGACGACAGTTGAAGTCACGTACATGGCCAAGGCCATCTCCAACGTGTAAATGGCTAAGGCCACCATCGTTAATAAGCCGACCCAGCTCAACTACAACAAACGAAGTATCTCGACAACAATCGAAGTTACGTATATGTACAAGGCCTCCCCCATACATACAAAAGGCTAAAACCATCATCGTCAGTAAGTCGATCCAATTCGACTACGACAAACGAGCAACTCGACGACAGTCAAAGTTACATACATGGCTAAAGCCATCGACAATATTATGGCTAACGCTGCCGTCCTCAACGGTCACCAACACTGTTCGATTATGGCACAAAACACATAAGTAGCAGACAAAGCAATGCCACTATTAATTAGAGCCGCTTCCTATCAGCGAATAACACAAGCAACGTTCGAAAAGCACACTAAGGACCTTATAAACAAGAAAGCATCCACTCTGTGGAGACGAGATACCAAAAATAAAAGATACAAAAAGAAGAGAGTAACAGCAAAAGTATAACTTCCATTATCGTTGAAAAAAATACATGTACAACAATACCCATTTACATCTCCAAAAACAGCAAAACAAAGTGAGTACAAGTCCTAAGGTGCTCCGCCATCCCGTTCACCACCCCCCGCCGGCCCGTCGTTCCGTTCGCCGCTCCCGGCCTGATAAGTTGCTGAGATCCAGGACCCAGAGCCTAGACGGTTAATGTCTTCGGAAGCATAGCCCGCCCGGTCTGGGGAATCAGAACTATACTCAAAAGCTTCACGGGCGACCTGAGCTATACGCCGCTGATCCTGAACCTCCGCCTCAGTAGCTCGGCCCGCAGCTAAGAATTTCTCGAACACGACAAGCTTAGCTTCGATGTAAACCCACGTCTCCTACGCCTTGCCATGCACACCCTCATCGGGCCTGGACGCAACAGTCTGCTTAAGTGCCTCAACTTCAGCCGCCTTGGTATTAAGCTCGGAGGTCAAGGCAGTGACCTCGGCTTGCAAATCAGCGGTTTCCGCCGCTACCCCACAGCCAACCTCCAGTTCATCTTCCTTTGACTGGAGGAGAGTCTCCAGTTCAATATTTCGAGCCAAAGCGGCCATCAGCTGGTCATCAACTTGCTCCAGCTCAACTACCCTTTGCCTCAGCCGAGCCTCCCACTACTCCAAGCCCTCACGAAAAACCCAAAATTGCTCGTCCCGTTTGAGTAGGTCCGCCAGCGCTTGATGCTTGGCACGGCATCGCCGATACTTCTTTACCACCTTGTTAAAGGTGGCGGCGTTCCTTTGCGCTCGCTGACCCCTCTCTATCTCCAAAATGAGAGTCTAAAGAACAGGAAAAAGAGAAAAGGCAAGTCAGTATGCACCAAAGTTCACTTTATGATACAGGAAGAAAATGAAAATATACCTGCAAGGCCGCTCCAGCAACACTCCGAGATAAATCCCCATCGCTAAAACCTTTTAATATCTCGCGCTCAGCGGTCGCACATAGCAGGGTCATATCCGCAGCGGCTTGCTCGCTATGTTGCAACAGGTTATACTCGTCTGGAATCAGAATTCGGCGGTTAGACCCACCCGCCGTTATCCCCACATGTGCCGGACCTCTCGTTAGTGCATCTGCATCCGCGGGGGCGACCTCAGGGTCCACCCTCTCACCATCACCCGCTTCTTCAGCGGCAGCCGACGAGCAACCCTCCGGAACATATGCTGGAGTGATGTCAGGAACTACCATTCCTTAGGAAGCCGACCTCCCAGAATGGATGGCATCGGCCATAAAAACTGGCCTTGATTCCCGACGGGGCTCACTCGCCCCTCATCTTCTGTGACTATACCCTTGCCAGTCATCAACCGACGTCTTTTCCTTTTCGGCGACTCCTCGCCCTCGAAAGTCTCCTCCACAGGCTATGGGGATGGCGGTGAAGGAGTTGGTTCACTTGTGGACACAGCCACGGGTGGAACCTCAGGTTGAGGAACCTTTGGAACGCCGTCGCTGGGCAAGACACAAGGTATGTATTCGTCTTTAAAGTCAGTCCTCGCCCCAGGCGAGGTAACGATGCTCTTCTTCCTCTTCTTGGGGGCCGTCCGACCTACTAACACGAATAAGTCAGATAACGAAACCTAAGGAAACCCCTAAACCATAATCAAAGAGTTACCTGGCGGGCCATATCGTTCAAGAAATGCAGCCCAAGTGCGGCATTCCTCTGCATACAGAATCACTCCCTCCACCCACGACCTAATATTTTCAACGAACCAAGGTGGAGAAGCCCTAGCTGCAAAAAGGGGAGGGGTAAGAAAAGGAAATCACAATGGCCGTACGGTTAAAATCGCAAATAGTCCTCAAAATTCTGCAAGTAAAAATACTTACGTTCTGGATTCCATCTTTACGGAACCCTTCGGGTTTTGACACCAGGTGCTCCATCCTGATGTAGAAGAATTTACGCCAAAAGCGGCGGTTAGTCTTGTCATCGGCTTTAACAACTAAGCCCTTTGTGCCATGACTTTTCAATTGCAGCATGGTACCTCTCAGGTAACCAGGGCTGAATAACTGTAAGAGGTGGTGGACCAAGACATTGCGCTCAGCCCTGGCCGCATAGGTGGGTATAATACGGCACGCCTTCAAAGGGTAGGGAGTGAGCTGAGTCGGGTACACGTTGTAAAAATGACAAAGCTCCTCCATCAGGGGGTAAATTGGGAGACTGTAACCTATCAAGAACGGGTATTCATAAAATGCGCAGTACCCAAGCCGATGCACATTGGCATAGTCCGTCCCGGCCGGCACCATCTCCACGTGGACCGGAATATGATACGTCTCTCGTAGTTCATCCAAGTTGGATTGTAATAACTCGCTGTGCTCCCAGGGAAGGGCTGGGCTCCTCGTTGGAAAATCCCTACGAACATGTATCTCCTTCGGAAGGACGTTGTCTATACTAAGAGGAACAAGGGGCTTCTCTGCCTTTTCCCCTTCACCACCAGAAGATGGTGGAACCCTAGATGGGGTATTACCCTTGGCCTTTTTACTACTTTGTCCATGTTTTGTCATGATATTTTATATGAGAAACAAAGCTCTAACGACAAAGAAGTGTGGTTTCAAAAGAAATGGAAGGGCCTCGTACGAGATAGCAGTTACTAGAGAGAAAGATGAAATAGGAAGCAGAAAAAGTTCAAAGGTTCGAAAGATAAAATAGATTGAACCTTCCCCCTATTTATAGGGTTAGGATGCACGGAAATCAAAGAGGCATGATTCAAAACAGGCGCGGGAAACCGAAATATCACATCAGCCCCTGAACCGCCTCGGGAGCAAGTATAATTATTACACATGCGGGAAATGATGTCATTTCAAAAAGGGGGCCATGCATCGACGACTTAACGATGCTATATATATCCCCTCACTCACGTCATCACCCCCATAGTAAGGTCAAAATTTTCTAAAGACGAGGTTTGCATTTCTGCCTATTGAAGACGTCTATTGGATACGCCTCCAATGAGCAGAGGGACTAACTGTATGGGGTCAAATTTGGCCCTATACGTCTCTATGCCGAAGGGTACGGCTCGGACTCAAGGATGAAGGCAACGTCAGTCAGAACTCGACGTCCTCGCTAGGAGGACGTCGATCACTTTGTGTATTTTTTTTATTATTATTCCAAGGAAGGCCTTTCCCCATATAAAGGAGGTCTTCCCATTGTAATAGATCATTAGTATTATTCTTGAATAATACAACTCTCTTATTTTCTCCTACTCTCTCTCCATCTCTATCTCCAACAAACATTTTCTCTTGAGTTTATAATATCATCTTACAATATTATATCTATAACAATAACACCATTCTTACATCTTTGGGTCTATTATATTTGATTACGATTTATCCCTTTTATATTTTTTAATTGTTTTCTAGCTTACAAAGTATATTCTTAACTTTTGAGCCAAACAGTTTACATGAGTATTTTGTTTACCCTCAAAATCGGATAACAATTAAATTTGTATGTAGTTTTAAGGATACGAAAATTAATTTGACACAATCGATGGATTGAATTGTAATTAAAGCGAAAAATGATAAAATAAATACAAACCGTGCGACTTGAACAATTATATCCTTGAAAAAATGAGACTCCCTTGAACTGGATGCAATTCAAACGATATCAAATACAAAAGAACAGTAGCTTATAGAAAGAAAATAATGTTATATTGCTTTGGGATGCGTGTAACAATGTATTTTACAAATAATCAAACCCCCTTTTATATAGTAGGGGAGTCCTACTTTCGGTACAATTCTATAAAAGGTAAAAACTCATGAATTACTAATTTGCCGGTTTCTTATTGATACGTGCCAAAATTCCCGCCGTGATACCCGACCGATTACGGATATTTCGCCTTCCGTTATTCGGTCTTCCAATGTTGGGGCATTTACATCTATACCCGCTTTTTGGGTCACGTTTTAACTTTCGTCCGCTATGCAAAAAAAATTGCAAGCGTACCCACTTTTTCGTGTAACTTCAGCATACGGGGCAGAAGTAGTAAAGGCAATCACGCAAAACTTCAGCATTCTAGTAGACGGGCCTGAAGTAGCAAGTGTGCTGAACCAAGTGTGCTGAAGTTTTTGTTTATAATTGCTGAACTTAGACATAATAGCTGAAGTTTTGTTCTCAATTTGCTGAAGTTTTTATTTGTAATTGCTGAACTTAAGTATAGTAGCTGAAGTTTTGTTCTCTATTTGCTGAAGTTTTTATTTATAATTGCACTAAATAAGCTGAAGTTTTTTTGACCTGGATTCATTAGTTTTGTCATTAAGATTTTTCAAAAACTTCAGCAGAAGATGCTGAATTTATTTAGTTCATTTATAATAATTTCAGCACTAAATAAGCTGAAGTTTTTTTGTCCTGGATAAGTTTTTTCAAAAAGTTCAGCAGAAGATGCTGAAGTTATTTAGTTCATTTTAAAAAACTTCAGTACTAAATAAGCTAAAGTTTTTTTGCCCTGGATTCATTAGTTTTGTCTTAAAGCTTGTTCAATAATTTCAGCAGAAGATGCTGAAGTTATTTAGTTCATTTGTAAAATTTCAGCACTAAATAAGCTGAAGTTTTCTTTTGTCCCGGATTAATTAGTTTTGTTATAATCAGACTACTATAAAATAATCAGATTGCCAACAGTATTTAAATCATAAAATTTTGGAAATAAATAAACTTGAAAAGAACAGAATTATCATGAAAAGAATCACTAATTGTTACCTTAAACTTTCCGTACGTGGAAATACTCACAAATTATTGTCTACTAACTTATGTAATTATTTATAATTTATTTTTAAATAATCTGATAAACATACTTATGGCAATCATCCCATGAACTGAAGTTTCATAGCAGCACCAACAACAACAGAAGAAAGAAGAAGAACAAGAAGAAAACGAAGGAGGAGAAGGAGGAGGAGTAAGGGGGCTGACATTATTTAAAAAGTTGGTACAAGTTAAAAAATTTTGAAAAAAATGGGTATAGATTAAATGGGGGCGACCAAATAGGGCACCCCGTGCAATTTTTACGGCAATGTTTCCTCGAGCTCATTCAGGGACAGGGTTGATTCCTGAGTCATGGACTCGATATTCTCGAGGACGGGCATTTTGACCTCGTATCTTGGTTCAATGGAACCCGGGGTCGATCGTCAATCCATCGCGTTTCAATCCCGATGTGTCGTGTAATAGACGAGCTCGATTTCGACCGTATACGTATTTTAAAACTAAAATTTAGATACTCAAAAATTATATGAAAAGTAATATAAGTTGTTATTTTTCTTATATCAATATAATAAAAATACATTTAAAATATTGATCAAACTTCACACAATATTAGTTTTCGATAAGCGAATTATATTAGCTAAATTGAAAACGAGCGAGTATTATTTTTTTCCGTGAATAGATATGATTATTCAAAATTAGTGGTGGCTAAAATTACCGACAAACAGTAATTGATCAAGTTTGTTATTTGCAATTATTTCTCACTCCATTATCTACCTAAAACGTTTAACTCTTAAATCTCAAATGTAATTGATTTAAACAGAAGTTGTTGACACCTTCAGCTTTAAACTAGTAAAAGGCCGGCCAAAGATTTTATAAATCTAGGGCGTAAAAATGAGCTGGAAATAGGACATTGAAACTATTTTCTTTAGTATTTTTATATTTTGTCTATTCTTAATTATTTTACTAAGCAGACTAACCCTAGTAATTAGGATTTGGAAACACTTTA